>JADRCO010000106.1:0-53716 GCA_021464525.1 Rhizophagus sp. LPA8_4_AMF | reverse complement strand
GCTAAGCTGTTCACTATTTAGACTTTGCTTCGCATAAACTTTTCCTTCTTGCAACACCCTCCAGCGTATTTGCGAATTTAAAGCAAAGTAACGCCATTGAGTATATTGCGCAAATCTCAAATCTTTATATTTGAGCAGATGTGAAAAATATTTGGCCAGTTTAACATCTCTGATATGTTCCGACCAAAGATCAGCTTTTCCGGTTGGATACAGGGTCAGAAATGCGCGTGCAATGTAACCCGAAGTCTGAAATTCATTAATAGGATATCCATCTATATTTGGCCACATGATAGGATCATCGTTATTTTGAATTTGACCTAGGGTATCAGAAATAGCTCGTTCTTCATTAGGGGGTCAAAAGTGATGTAGGGACAAAATTACTAACTATCGTGTCTTCAATTTCGTCATTATCAAAGTAACCAGCCTCTGAATCTTCGAGATGAGGAAGCTGATCTTTGATGGGACCATTTTCAGGTAGAGATCGTAATACATCATCATCAATGTTAATATCAGTGTAATATCAATTATTTGCTTTTAGCCAGTAAAGTGCACGAGCGACTTTACTATGACAAACATTGAAATCTTTATACGCTAAATTGTTTGCAGACTGATGACGAATAATGAGAATATCCAATGATGAAGGACTTCTGGGGAGTCGTGTTGTGAACTCTAATATGTCTTACCGAAAGTTAATAACATTTCCACAATATGCATACTGTCCTCCATGAAGACAATACACTGAAACGATAGGAAAAATCTGTGCGATTAACATTTCCTCTATCTCTGTAAGTCCTTTTAGTTCGTCAGGTACTTCACCTGGATCCATGTTATTTTCCGCTGAAAATTTTTTAACATCATTATTTTTATCACGACTACAACGATGACACATATTATTCACAATTTCAATTGACGGAAAGAGCTCATTACATTCGGGACATAAATTATGTTCAAATTTATTAACTTCATTACGAAAATTTCGTAGGAGTTCTCGATCAGGTTCAGGAAGCTGTTGCTCAATAATAGCTTGGTTTTGGATTTGATCCTGGCGGTTGAGGTGTTCATCAAGGTGTTCATCAATGCTTCCCAAAACCTGTTTTGATCTTTTCTTACGCATTCGTTCACGTTCCCTTTTAAGATGGGCCGCACGTTGCTCAGCAGTTTCAACTTCCATTTTTTTCATTTTCTTTCCCGATCATAAGCTTGACGCATGTTACGTTATTCAGGTGTTTCATTTTCCCTACTTTTTCGCTTCCGGATTGCACCAGTATCACGATGCGTATATGATTCTTGATCATTCATGTTTGTGAGTTAGGCTTTATTAATAGAAAAGTTTCTTCAATCAACAGTGAAAACAATGAAACGATATACAATAAATTTATTTCTATCTTTATTTTATTTTATTTCTTAAATAAATTAACTAACGCGAAATAGACTACAACATTTAATCAAGTATTTATATACTTTATTAAACTTAATAAATTAATGTATTTCACTAAGTAATTAATTAATTGTATATTTACTAAGCTTAATCAATTAAGAATAGCTAATTTAAAGTCTAAATCAGCGCGCATCAGATATTAAAACATGAATTAGTATTTTCCTAAATCACCTTCCTATCCTTACCCTAAATGGTGCATTTGCAAAGCTTTTTCTAATTATACCTTAAACTGGTTTTGCAAAAAAATTTCGTGCTTAACACAAATCATGTTCTGGAAAGACGAACTGAAGTCTACTATACGTGCAGACCATCGAACATTGCGCTGTGTCTGTGTTACATGCAGATCATGCGGTTTATAGACAAATCACGTGTCCGGACGGACGAACATTGCATGAACGTAAATGTCCTCAGCTCCGCTTCGGACAATTATAGTTACATTCGATATAAATAAACAATTTCCATGTAACTTTATTACCTTGCATTTCTCATTCTAACAAATATTCTTGAAAATAAATGAATTTTATATATTTTGATATTCACAATTTTCGGGTATCATTGTAAATACCAGTCGAAGTAACCCTAGTACTTTTAGTTGATTGAAAAATAATTTTTCGATTTGTACCATGTCAAAAATTACCACAATAAATAAGTTCACTTAGGATTTTTATATGAAAAATGAAAATTCATTCATTTTTTTTTATCACAGTTTTCAGAATTCTGTGTATATTGTGATTATTGAGTGATTATAATAATTACAGGATGATTACAGGTCGATTACAGGACAACATTGTCCGATTTTTGTCTGGTAATCGTCCTGTAATCTAATAATTTTTTTATCAGATGATCTATAGGGGTAGCACAATTTTGAAAAGTGCATGTTTTTTTATTGTACCCATATTATTAATGAATTTTTCTTAAATAATTTTTTTTTTTTTGTACAACGACTATTAATGATGAAAAATCATAAATTTTTTTTCATTTGAAAATTTATTAGCTAATTTTGCTTGTAATTATACTAAATGTGCAAAATGATACTTCTATTTTTACAAAAAACAGGTTAACAAAAATCACTAAAAATGCAAAAAAAATTTTTTTCTGGGAGGACTAAATAGGTTCAAAGTCTTTTGTGACATGCCGATTTTATATTCAGAATATAAAAGTGGGAAGGTATGGGTTTTGTGTGATTCATATGATCGGAAATTATATCTTTGCATTAATTTATGTTATGTTATTGTTAGAAAAACTTTACTATGTGATGTTAGTATTTAATTGTTATTAAAGGTTATAAAATTATAAAATAAATTATTTGTAAATATTGAATTTACATTGAATTCCTATTATTATTAAAATTAAGTTATATTTAATATACAAATATCGGAAATTATACAATATATCGAAAATACATTATGCGTTTATCGGGATATATTAGAATTCCGATATTTCCTGATTTATTTAATAAGGTTATCTGATACAACTTAACCAAAATTTGTATAGGATATTACCGATCTGCGCCAAGAACCGGTCAGAAATCATGTAGTTTTATCAGATTTCATTCGTACCAGGAATCAATAATAAACGATAGGGCTATCGGGTATATAAAATTGACCTTGTAGCCCTTTATCCGACCTGTAAAAGTTTTTTTAATATTTAATTATTCTTTATATTAATAAATAATTTATTTAACAATTAAAATTACCAAAATAATTAAAACTTTACAATACAATTATACAAATAAAATAAAATAAGAGATTTATTTTAATGACTAGTTTATTATACAATGACAAAATACTTTTTGATTTAATTTAAAGACTTATATTGCTCACTATATTTGACAAATTTCAAGTTTTTCGCATTATTTTTTATTTTCAATAGAAAAAAAGAATATCAACTTCTAGTTAAGATCTAAACTTAAACAAAAAGCATTTGAAAAAAATTTTTTAATAAATACTTAGAGGTCAACAAGAAATTTTATTTTCCATATTTAAATTTGAGATTTATTTTATATCAAATGCGATGTTACATTTGACCTGAAATTTTCAATTTTAACTGATTTTAGGCCAACATTACGAATTTGACCAGAATTAAGAAAATTTTGGCCGGAATTATAATTCAAAGTTCGTTAATATAATCTACTTATACATAATAAGGCCTATCCCTCAATTTATAATAAATATATCGATCATAGTAAAAAAAAATTGGATGTTACATGCGTGATGATTGATTTTTAATTTTCATTTTTATTTTACTTTTTTCTCTTTTTTAATTTATTTTTTTTTTCCATTTTATCATTATTGCTATTATTATATTTTTATTATTCTGGTTCTTTAAATATAGATAATAATTATACAATATTGCCAAGACTGTGATCGATCCAGTCTGATCCAGTTTGGTTATTACAGCTGAAAAATCAGTCTTATGGGGTCTAACCAGACTGAACCGACCAATTCAATCCTAAATATTTTAATAATTAAATTTATTAGATAATTTAACTTCAATATCAGAACCAGTTCAGATCAGTTCAGTCCTAAACTTCACTCCAAACTGGTTATTCTATCAATTCAGCACACTAAAACTGACAGTCATTTCCATTCCTAATCTAGTGATGAAGTCCCTGGTGTTAAACGCATTTCTAGTTTATAAATACAATTCACATAAAATATTTTTGATTTTATAGTCACAAGTCACAACAAATAATATTATCATATGAGAAGATGAATTTTTATTAAGACAAAAAATGATCAAGGACCAAATTTTTAGTTTATAATACTTTTGAAAACAATAATAACGAAATTCTAATAAATCAAATCATGATTGATATTAATAATAATTTAATTGTTCTTAGAATAATACGTGAAAAGAATAAAATTGAACCATTGAATAATATGATTTTCGGTCAACTGGATAGAAAATTTAAAATTGGATTGTGTCATATTTTATTTTTAATTTTTATCAGAAGGATCAGACACCTTTTATCTTATTTCTTGGATCAGAAGGATCAGCTCCCTTTACTTTATTTCTCGGATCAGAAGGGTCAGCGCCCTTTACTTTATTTCTCGGATCAGAAGGATCAGCGCCCTTTACTTTATTTCTCGGATCAGAAGGATCAGCACCGTTTACTACGTTTTTATCTCTTGGATAAAAAAATGAAATTTCTCTTTTGTTAAAATTCGTAGGAGCCGCTTGAGAAATAATGACGAGTAATAAAAAAGCCGAGAGAGTCAATAAAACCAGTGTTAACTTCATGATTGTTGAATGATGAACCAGTTTATAATATTTTAATGTGAGATTTCAAGAAAAAGAATATGAGTTTAATGATATAAAGAATTGTGAGATGAGCGACTCTGAGATATATATAATGTATTTATGTATTTGCTTTATTTTTTTTTTTTTTTAGTAAATTTTGAAATTATTTATATCTTTTGAAGGAACACTTTTTTAATTATTTATCAAATCAATTTCACGCTAAATTTGATCTACCGTACTTATTATTTAGTTACGGAAGATCAACCTCTCTGATAGGAAGTTTTGCCGATAGGAAATTTATAGAAATGACATTTCACCGAATGGTACTTTGCCAAAAATGGATACAAATTTATTATGCGTATCTGATAAATTTTTTAGAGGTTATCGTCATTATGAAAAACAAAAAATTATTGTTAAAAAATTAATTTTTTCTTTTATATTAAAATAGAAAATTCTTTTGTATGAATAAATAGGAAATCTTCTTTTTCATAAAAGAAACAAAATTTAATTTTTAAAGGTGAAATTGCATATAATATACTTTTATCTATTATAAATTTTATAAATTTTCTTGTCGCTTTAATATGTTATTAAAGTAATATCTTCTTAATTAATATTGTGTATACTACCGTTTGTCAACCCCTTCGGATCTATTTGTTGCGCTAATTAAATATATCAAGAGTAGTAAATTTCATTATAAGAAGGCAATATTATAATAGGACCCAGAAATATATATAAAAGGGTCAGGTTTGAGTTTGCGTATTTTGAACTAAAAA
Organism: Rhizophagus sp. LPA8_4_AMF; assembly: GCA_021464525.1. Classification (NCBI taxonomy): domain Eukaryota; kingdom Fungi; phylum Glomeromycota; class Glomeromycetes; order Glomerales; family Glomeraceae; genus Rhizophagus; species Rhizophagus sp. LPA8_4_AMF. Next base: position 48,262 of record JADRCO010000106.1, on the reverse strand, counting down.
ATCATGAAAATCTTTCCTTTTTTAGATAATTTTTGATAATGCCAGTCAGAATTTTATTTCCTATTATAGTAACTGACTGACATTATCATAATTCCGGCCCTGAAAAAATGCGTACAGCTCATAGTAAAAAATTTTTTCCATCACCTGACCCCTATATATATATTTCTGGGTCCTATTATAATTAATTATCTGGAATTGACATGTTTCACGGATCAGATCGCTTGTTATTAGTAAATGATCGATTATTTATTTATAATTTGTACAACAATGAAATCCGAGATCCCGAAATTAAATATAAATATTTTTTTAAAAAAAAGAACTTAATTCATTATAATATGTAATTTGCAACAAAATTTCCTTTTTTTTTTGGCATCATATTGTAATTTATTTATATTAATTTTTATAATAATTTAATTAAGTAAAATTTACATAATTATTACACCTTTTGATTTATAAAAGTTTTTGGTTGTGCATAGAAAATTACAGTACATATTTGAGAAAAACCTGATGCTCACAATCTTGACATATCATAATCCTGAACATTTATTCCCAAGTCCCGACATCTGACAAACACATTATTTTTTTTTTATTTTATATTATTACTTTTTTTATAAACGTAACTTTGTAATAATTAATTTTTTTCATTAATATCATTAATATGTAATAATTTTAAAACGATTTTTAATTTTAATAAAAAATTGAATCGTGAATTCGAAGCCAAAGAATAGGAAAATGTTGGCTCAACGAAAGTATTTCTTATTTTTTATACAAGTAATATTAAAAAAAAAAAAAAAATTAAAATGAGCTATAGTGATAGAAATGAATTAGTTATAGATATTTTTCATAAGTGTGAGAGGGCAAAAGAAATAATGTGATGCTTGGATTCGCATTAAATGGCTTAAAATCTGCGCACTCCTTCACTCTTTGACAGCATCATTATTTCTTTCTCTTATAATATTAATAAAGTTTCATTAACGATTTTAGTTTGGATTTTTAATGCATATATCAGAAAATAAAAAATGTACATAGATCGATTTTACATACATAATTGAGTATTTAGAGTAGGGATAAGATACTTTGCATTACCACAAAACTATTACATTAGATTACTATTTATTTTTTGTTATTCATGATATAAGATTAAAGTATGTGAAATATTATCATTACTAAAAAATATTAATTACACTTTTTGAGTTTCTAGAACTATCTGCTGGATTTCGAATAAGTCTATTACAAAATTAGCAACCGTGATTGTAGCAGGGGCTGTTATGGTGTAACCAGCTTCATGAGGGGCGCGGAGGTTTGTAATGGGATTTGTAAATATTGGGGGTTCCAGAACACGTCTTCGACTGGAATTGTCACTTGATAAGCAGGCAGCCCCGCACCAGTGCAAGTGGTAGTGGTAGTGGTGCCATATAATAACATACCAAAATCCCACTATAATATATACTAATTGATTATAAAAAAAATATTATTAGATAAATCTTATTTACAGTTTTGAAAACCACTCGTGGTAGGTTTGGATTTGCTGACACTGTAAATCCCGCCGGTGCTGCATATCCTACTGGCGCTGTTGGTGATACGTTTTGTCATGTCCATAACGTAGCCTAATATTTAAAAAAACTCTTAGAAATGAAACTATAAAAAAAATAACAAGCTAGACATACCAACATCAACCGATAGACTTTTCCTTGATGGCTTCTAATTTTATCAAGTTTGATACCGAGTACATCTCAAACAAATTGTTCATGCATCCACTTTTCGCATTTTGTATTAATATCACCAAGGCTCTGAGTGTTAGCCGCTTCAACAATTATCCTTGCATGGGAGAATCCCTATGCAAAGGTATTGTTAATATTAGGAAAGTGACCAAATATAAATAAACAAACTCAAAGTACATTTGTGTTACTCGGCGGAGGTCCAGGATGCGGAATATGAGGACGTGGAACATAAGTGGAAGATGAATATATAGCAAGATCTGTTGCCATTTTTTCCCCATGGCCGATTGGATTATAATGGTCTACAGAAAAAAGTGAATTGTTATTAAGGTCAAAAACCAAACAGACTAAAGGAAACCTCTTTACATGATTGATGGGTGATTATTATCAGACCATGTAATACACCATTGTTTGGTCTATCAAAGTATTTAGCCAACAGAGCAATGGCTGTTTCATGATCCATATTGGCCATTTCGATAATATAGACGTTTTTGTCTTCCCAATAAAATTTGTACCCGGTTGATTCGTTACGGTTAAGAAAGGTGATGTACTCCTTCACTGAAACGTTCTTTCCAATCTGGAATGGCAAACTGAAAATCATACAAGTCAAAAGTGAGCAGACCTTAAAGAACTTGCGCGAGTCACTTACTTTTCTTCTCCCAAGGGAAAGTCAGGCAGTTTTGGATAGTTATGAAATATATTATTAATTTTGTTTCGAATATTCCTTATTGCTGGTTCCACATTCTCAAAGGTAAGTTTTGTGCGAAAATATTTTTTCAATATATTTTTATTCTTTGATTAATTTAATGAATAATAACTACAGCAAATGTGATTAATTTAATGATTAATAACGGTGGCTTAGCTAGGTAATAATATGAAAACAACAAATAAAATATATAAAAATAAAATATGTTCAAAGAAAAAAAAATATGCTCCGTAAAGTGATGTGAAAAAAAATCCAATTGTATAACCTAGGGGATAGATAAATAATCGGGGGGACAACTTATGGTTACACGGGCTGATCAATAGCCCGATAAAGCTGAAGCCTCATAAATCAAAATTATGATAATTTTTACTCCTTCCTACTTAGTTTGTGTTACCCTTACAACATATTATGAATATTAATAAAATTTTAATGAATTAATTTCCACAATTTCTATTTGTGCCATGTTAATTATTATTATTTTTATTTTAAATAATCATTTTAAGAAAGCCCTCGTGCTGTCGTACAACTTTCCCTATTATTATATACGTAAAACTGCGATTGTTTACTTAAAATTAAATGTGATATGATGATTCTAATTTGTCTCAAATGTTAATTTTAAGGTTACGATGCATTTGAAATTGCCTTTCAGTAATTCAAATGGAGAATCCGAAAAAATACTTGAATAGAGAAATAATCAAGATCTAAGTTGACATCTCCAGGATGCATTCACCATTTTTGTCTACTTTCCATTTCATTGACATCACATTTTTCCGAAACCATTTTAACGAATCCCTATTTTGCCGACAAACCATTTTGCCCGATATGATCGACATATTATTGACAATCATGATTTTTGCCTTTACAGTATTAATAAGAAAGTAAGGAATATTTTCAATGATATAAATATTTTTATTTCTAAATTCTAGCTTTTGTATTTGAAATAAAAAAAAAAATAGGGAAAAGATTACAAAGGAATAATTAAGATTGGTACTATATAATCTTGTATTATTAATGCATTTTGTCATTTCGGTACTTGAAATTAAGGCGCAGTAAGGAGTGAGGCGCAGTTAATAAATTTTCGGTGAAATGAAGCAGGTAGGTAATTTCACATGTCGGTAAATGGCATTTCGGAGAAATGGAGTAGGTGAATTTTTTTCATGTCGGTAAAATGGAATTCAGCAAAAATGGCGTCGGTTTTGAGCGCTCTCTAGATGTTTTATTTTTTATAGAAAAGTATTTTCTATAGTTGAATACAAATCATAAAAACTAAAATATCATATTTGAGAATCGTCCTGTAAATTGTACTGTAAACCCTCAAAACTTCATAAAATTAAAAATTAATGTTGAAATATCTACTATAATACTGTAAACTATTTAACATAAAATCGATCATTCATAAATAATGTCTGAACATATTTTTCTTAGTGACCATTTGACCATCCATTTGACCTACCGTAATTAAAAATGTAAATTGAAAAAAAGTTTTCATTTTAAATATTACACGGCATACGTATACATAAAATTTTTAAAATTCTATTTATTTTAAAATAATTGTTAATTAAGTAAAAAATTTATTTAAAAACTTGGATTCACCTGTTAACTACGTTAACAGGTATAACATTTAATGTTTAAAACCCAAACTTGAAAATTAAAGTAAAAAATTTAATTATATATATATAATATAACAATAGGATTAATTTAACATTCACCTCCGGTGAATTTCACCTTGATCTGCAATGCATTAAAATTTTTAAATTTATTCCGGTGAAATTCACCAGGTGATTTGTACTACATACGCGTTAAAAATAATTTTTCATTTTACTTTCTGTAGAGTTATTTCTAAAACAACTTGAAAATGATCTTTCTAAAGTTTCTAAAAGGTAAGATTTTTTTATTTTTTTGCTATTCCACTATTTTTAATGCTTTTTTTACTTTTACTAACTTTGTTTTCTTTTTCTTTAGTCAATGACAATCTCAGAATGACCGAAGAATTTAAGGTAGGACTCACTTTATTGCTATTTTATTGATTTTATTACTAAAATGACAATACTAATCAACTTTTCTTTTTTCCATAATTTTTATTCCCTTTCACTTTTTATAACACCTCTTTCGTCCTTTTATAATGCTCCTTTCGTTCTTTTTCGCCTTCTATAATGTCTCTTTCGTTCCCTTTTCATTTTCTATAATGACACTTTACTCCCGTTTTATTTTCTATCATTTCTATCGCTCCTACTTCATTCCCCATCATCCTTTTCGCTTCCACTTCGTTTCCCATCATTCCTTTCGCTCCCACTTCGTTTCCCATTACTCCTTTTACTCCCTTTCCATTTTCCATCTTCCCTTTCGCTCCCATTTTGTTTCCCATCATTCCTTTCGCTCCCACTACGTTTCCCTTTACTCCTTTTACTCCCTTTCCATTTTCCATCTTCCCTTTCGCTTCCATTTTGTTTCCCATCATTCCTTTCGCTCCCACTTCGTTTCCCTTTACTCCTTTTACTCCCTTTCCATTTTCCATCTTCCCTTTCGCTCCCATTTTGTTTCCCATCATCCCTTTCGCATCCACATCTTTTTCATCATCATTTTTACTCTCACATCATTTTTCATTATCATTTTCTCTTCCACATTGTTTTTCATCATCACATTCTTTGCTTTATTTTCATCATCATTTCACTCTATCTTTTGTTTTTTATTTTCCACTTTGTCCTTCATATTTCGCCCTGTTTATATCTTTCACTTTGTTCTTTTTCTACTACCTATTTTTTTCCTTTTCACTTTTTTTTTGTTTCTATCATTTATTTTATGTCCTTTTGTCTTCTATATCCGTTTCACACTCTTTTGTTATATTATGGAACTTTATAGTGCACATTATTAATTGATAATTTAACTCATTATAAAGGATTATACATTGTGTGCATTATTATACTATGAGCGAGGATTAATAAAAAACTTGAAGTAAATGGGTGTGTAAGGTTAATCAAGTTATAATATATTAAATTTACTGTAATTTAAAAAGAAACTTTTTAATAATAAAATTTTACAAGATTGTGCTTAGTTTTATTTATTAGAAAGAAAAAATTTTTTTTATTTAGCTGTTTAACGCAAAAATTTGTAGTCACATGATGTGAATTTTAAATTGATCCGGTGAACGTTAAACTAGTCTATTGATATGTAATTATTGACGCGTTATATATATAAATATCAAGAGATCGGTACTTGTGCATCATACAATGCAGTGACATGATATGGTCACACAATTGTAAATGATTATTTATGTGGGTAGTCTAAACATAACGCCCACGTGATTGCAGTGGGTTTAAATATTAGATGACAAGTTTGATTTAAATTTTTATAATTGGTCGAAGTGATCGGTCAAGCGGGCGATCAAACGGTTGGTCAGAGGTCTTTGACCGACCGACGGTCATGACTGGTTATAACATGACATTTGCCATCCTATACAGATAATTAATTACTTTTGAATCTTTATTTTCGACTTTAAACAAAATTAATATAAATAACCGATAATAAAATTATTTGTAACAATAAAATATTTTTATCTTAATCGGTTCATTTGTTTGCATCCCGTCATTAACTGGCCAAATTTTTACTATGTTCATCAGGAAATAGAAATGTCCCACGAAGTGCTATATATACAGTATATTAAAAGATGAAAAATTACTGAAAGAATGATTTTTTCATTGGACATACTATTATATACTTCAATTAGCAAGTTTAAATATGGTAAAAACTAACATAACCTCTTTACATATGATTATTATGGAAAAAATTTTTATTTTAAATTCACCATTATCTAATTATTTGTACAACAGCAAAACGAGGAGTTTTAGATAACAATGCATGTCCCCCTTGATTGTTTAAAAAATCATATGTATTTATCTATAATTGATTATATACTTAAAATGGCGTAAAACACGCATAGGGAGTGGTTATTAGTTAATTACATACAATGAAATTAGTTTTTTTCCTTTTGAAATTAGAAAAAAAAAGCCTGTATTTTATATGTTATTAACTAAAAAGTTAATTATTGTAAGTTCATTAATTGTAACCCTTAAAATTATTGTTCGTACATTAGAACCGAAATTTGACGGAGAAAAAAATAATTACGTTTTTTAAAAAAGAATTTTCTCAATTATTGATTACACAATATTGTAACATTATTTTTGACGTTACAGATTGTATTTTTTTTCTTTGTAATTTATTGTAAATTACGTACAGTTTATATATTTAGATCCGATTTTGGTGATTAACAGAGTTACACAATATAAAAAAATTCGATCTTCATACTTTTCAGATTATATAAGCTATACTTATCTATGGAAAAATGATTTTGCGTGAGAAAGATCTTGACAAATGAATTTCCAAATATATAAACAAGAACAGATTCTTTTTTCTAAAGGTTTCCAGAAGGTAAAAAAAATTTTTTACGTGAATATTATGTCATTATTATCAAGTTATATTTAATGATTGTATTTTTTGATTTTTTCTCCGATGAAAAAAAAATAATTTACTTTTTGAGTGAGAGAATCCTTAAAATGAGAAATTATAAATTTACAAAAAAGTGGTTTGAACGACATATACCGAGGTGGGAAAAGACTTTAAGTGACTTAAAGGAGAATAATAAAAGAATCTATGTTTTACAGATTGGAGTTTTCGAAGGAAGAGCGACCGTCTGGGTTTTAGATGAACTATTTAAAAATATTGAATCAAGGTTAACAACGATTGATACTTTTAACAATATGTTCATGAACGATGATTACGAGGCAACCTTTCGTGAAAATATCAAGGAGTCGGGAAAGGGAAATCAAGTTGATATCATCAAAAGTAACACTTTTGATGCTCTTATAAAGTTGAATTACGAAAATAGTATAAAATTTGATTTCATTTACGTTGATGGTTGTTCACTCATTGCCTGTGATGCATTAGCTGACATTATGTTATCATGGAAATTGTTGAAAGAAGGGGGGATTATGATCCTTGATAATTATGAGTGGGACTATTTTGAAGAAGAATTTAATAATCCAAGATTAGCGATTGATTCTTTCTTAGAAAATCATCAACAACATATCGAGGTAATCTTTAAGCGTTTTCAAGTAGCTGTTAAAAAAGTAGTTAAAGAAATTCCTCGAACTCCTAGGGATGATAAGACTCTTGATTAAAGATGTGAGCGTGGTATATTATGGTATTATATACAGTATATATGTCCAAATTAGTGTTGTATGTTGATAGTTATTTTGTGTTCTTTTGTTATAGATCACGTAAATAAATTATGTACAAAAATTATTTTTTCACAATTTATGATATTTATTCTAAGATCAAAGATTATTGGAATTTATTCATTAATAACGTTAACATTCTGAAAGGTATTTTATTTTTAAAAGTTCATAGGTATCCAAAGTTTAAGTCACTCAGATCCCAACTAAATCGTTCCACAGATTTTTGATTATTTTTGATTTTCGTTTTCAACTTCTAAAATTAACCTTATGTGGCTTTGCTAATATTGAATTATTCATTTATGTATGAAAGTATGACAGATATGCAACAACAATAATAGTGTATTTATAATAGATTATTCTTTGAAGATTACGTGACAGTATCGACGAATAAAAAGTTATTGGGATCCCAAGGTTCTACGAGAAATTGAATTAATGAAAATATGCAGTAAATTATTTGAATAACGTACACAATGTGGCGTTAGATTCAAATCTTACATGGGAAAAAATTAAATGATCTTTCAAACAAAATAATCATTATTAAACGAACTTCCAAATTTATAAACAAGTACATTTTATTAAGGCTTACAATATTATGTCATTTTGCATGTCATAACTATTTAAATAATGACCCATTCATAGTTTTTCTATCACAAAAAAACGATCGAAAATAAAAAAAAATTCGTTCGTATTGGAAAAAGTAAACCAAAAATTATTGAAAGTTCATCAGAATCAATGAGAGATTATAAATTCACGAAACACTGGTTTGATAAACATATTCCCGATTGGGAAAAAACTTTAGGAAGTTTAAAGAATAAAAAAATCAACGTTTTAGATATCGGAGTTTTTGAAGGAAAAGCAACTATATGGATTTTAGAAAAATTACTTCAAAATCCAGCTTCACGATTAACAGCAATTGATCCTTTTGAAAATACTTTTGAAGGTATATTCTCAACCAAAGATAACAAAGAAACCTATTATAGAAATATCAAAGAGTCAGCAAAAGAAAATCAAATTGTAACCATAGGAGACATTAGTTATTTTGATGCTCTTATCAAGTTGAATTATGAAAATAATGAAACATTCGATTTCATTCATGTCGATGGTTCTCATAGCGCTAGATATGTAATGGCCAACGCGGTTTTATCTTGGAATCTGCTAAAAGAGGGAGGAATTATGATTTTTGATGATTACGAGTGGGATTATTTCGAAGAAAAGTATAATAATCCGCGAGTTGCAATCGATTCATTCCTAGAAAGTTATGAAAGTCAAATAGAGATAATTTATAAGCATTATCAAGTAGCGATTAAAAAGGTGATTAAGAAGATTCCTCGAATTCCTCGTGATGACAAAACGGTCGATATGTAATAAATATGAAATATGTTAGTTGCTCTCATATATTTTTTTATAAAGAAGAAATATTGACAAATTTAAATTAAGTTATATTTTATAAAAATCTTTGTATTTTTTGTAAAATATGTAAGAAATATGTTTTTCTATGTTAGTGCCCTCATGTGTGAGGGAATATTGGCAAATTTAAATAAGTTGTATTTTATAAAAATCTCTGTATTTTTGTAAAATTTTTTTATTTGTTATTAAATTTTATTATCAAATAAAGAAGATTATCACTTTTGGTCTTTAAAAAAAATATTTATATAATGATATAAAAAAAAAAATATTAGAATTGAAAAATCGAGTTATTAATCGCGAGTTGTCATTGATTAATAACAAATTTTAATTTTTAATTATTTTGATTTTCCCGTTTTTACGCAGTATTGTTTGGCATTTTTTGAGTTTGACAAAACTTTATTCATGTATGACAAGATAACAACATTTGCTTGATATACTGTTTAAGTTAATTTAATATCAACAAAATTAAAAAAGTTCATATGAATTATGCAAAAAATAAAGGGAACCGGGGTCAGGAAGATTATCACATGGTGACACAACGTCACATCCACCTGATTTTAAACATTCTGCATCTGGGAACTTTAAAAGCCATTAACCGGTATGTAGCACTTATTTGTCAATGTATGGCCATAGTGTTACCAGAATATCGTGTTATTGTTTCTAGGGGCACGGGGCACCATTCACAAGTATTTTTATTAAATACTTAAATTTATTATGTAATGTTAGCTTGATTGTTCTTAGATTATATAAGCAATATAATCGGAAGATGACAAAGAACTTACATGGGAAAATGTGCTCAAAATGATTTCATAAACGAACACCCAAATTTAAGAGAAAAGAATATATTTTTTTTAATATCATATTATATTATTATCGAGTTACAATTATTCATATTTTCCATTAAACGGAAAAATCAACAGATTAGAACATTCATTATTCGAACAAATTCATTATACAAGAATAAGAATGAAAACATTCTTGAAAGTTTTACAAAAAATGAGAACGAGATACTATAGAACGAAAAAGATCCTTAAAAAGTTCATATAAAAAATGGGAAATTTGAAATATGTTGTTCAACCAAATTTTATGTAAGTTTATAAGTGAGAATAGACTTTGAGCGACCTAAAGAGCAAAAATATATGCTTTGGAGATGGAGGTTAAAGTGACCGTCTAAATTTTAGTTGACTTATTTCAAAAACAGAGTCAAAGCTAATAATGATTGATACTTTTTGATTATTTATACAGAATTCCCGAAAAAGAATGTAACGAATATGATGGACCATCATCGACGGAATGCTCTCACGTAAATATTATTTATCCTAAAATCTGTGAAAATTGTTGGGAAGTGACAAAAGTTCTTTGGATCTGAATATGAACGAGATGAATATATTAATTTTATATTTTAAAATAGGAAACATTCCAAACACCTACGTAAGTGATTAAAAAGTAGAAAAGAAGGATTTCACTTGGGAAAGATTCTTTGATTTGAATTCACAAGAGATTGGTTGGACTTCTAATATATGGATTGAATCGTACACGTCACTATTATTAAGAACGACGTTGAAGTAGCTTAGTCTACACACTGTCAAATTTTCAAAATGTTATATACCGGGTAGGATTTTTGATATTTGCTTATGAGTGGATAAATTTAAAGAGGAGTGTAAAAATCTAAGGATAACGATCGAGTCAAACAAAGGTAATTTTTAATATATATATTTACAAGTAATCAAGGATAACAACCGATTGTTTAAACATTTTTACCTTTATTTTTTCTTTTGCTGTATATTTATTATGAATCTTTTTTTTTTATTATTATTAGTAACACGCATTTCTCTAGATTTCTGAAGTCTAACCGAAAATTTCGCGTTATTCTCGTCAAATTCCTTGATTTCCTCAGCTTTGTCACAGGCACCTTTTTTGCATGGCCTTCAGGTATGAAACTATCTTCCTTGATATGAGTCGTCGGACGAATGAACCCTGCGGCTACTGTTGAATTCGTGGCTACAGAGAAAAAATTAATTTTATTTTTCGTTGATCTTTGATTCTTTGCATTTTCCTTTAATTTCTCAGCTAATTTCTGAACACTTTTCGCTAAAGTCAATTCTTTTGCTTTATCAGCTGTTTCTGTTGGTACCACGTTCTTTATGCCTGTAATCTTTTACAACCTCTGCAACATCATCTGGCGTTGCATAATCTTTTAGAGATTTAGATGTTGATGACTCAGGTACGGCTTTACTAAATCTGTTAACTGTCTACCATTACATCTTCCGGCTTTTGTCCTACCATTCCTTTGTTTCTTCGTTAGTTTTTTATTTTCTGTCTCGAAACACGATGAATCGTCTACGCGTTTACGTCCGTTATTAGCTACTTTTTTTTTAACTTGAGTGAATCCTCCTTCTCATTGTCGACTTTTCAATTGCATCTAATAACTTTTCTTCGGTTTCAAAATTTGTAAGGTGAACCATCCGGCTCCTGAAATCTAATTTTTTACTGAATTTAATTAATTTTGTAACCTTTACCCACCATATACTTTTTATCAGCTTAAATTTATATTCCTTTCCTAGAATCTTATACGCCTCCCATTTATATCTCTCTTTGATTCCTTCTAATTTGAGTTCTCCTAGAAACCATCGAACACCATAGATCGTATCCGCAAGTTGTATCGTGCAAGTCCATTTCTGCATCAAGAATTCAACGTCTTTGTGTTCATCTCCGCTCTAGCAGTTTGATATTTATGTTGTTTTAATACGTACTCATTAACAACTCCTAAATTTCGTAGCACTTTGATGACGTCAATATTTTATTATGAGTCTTTTCAGTATTATATATTGTTATATTAAATTGAGAGTTCATGTTAATATGTATTTTTGTAAAATTAATTTTTTTGTATGTTATTTATTAGATTGGTTATAAAATAAAGGAGAATTAACGCTTTGTAATAGGAAAAACAATTATGCATAAAATAGTTTTCGTATTTTGGAAATATTTTGATTCTTTATTTTCAAACTTCATAGATTGACTGTGTACGGCATATTGTGACATACATTTTGACCCTTAATAATTTGAGGAACATCATCATGCATGATACATGTAAACAAACGGCTTCCTTTTATAATTTTCCAAAATTGATAATCTGATTAACTAAAACAAGTTAAAATTGACGATCTGTAAAGTAAATGAACTTTTTTATTATTGATTCATACAAATTTTGCAACGTTTGGAAGTAACCAATTAAGTTAGTAACACTTACTTTAGAAAGAAAATAATTAAATGTAGTTATCATACAACGGATATTCATAGTTGACGTATACTTTAATAAAAAATCAATATTCTTTCTAAATTATATTGATCTACTGTGTTAATTATACTTCATTCATACATATAATGTTTTAATCTTGGTATTTAAAAATTCATATTGCATATAATCTTTTATTCTTTTGTTATTAAATTATTTAATGAGTATAAAATATTATGCTTATCCTTATTTCATAATATTTATGAGTATAAAATATTATGCTTAACATTATTTCATATAATTTTCATATAATAATTAATGATAGTTGTGGGATCCGGGACAGGACGAATTATTATTATTCGAAAAGTCATTAACAGCAGTAAAATCAGCAGCAAAATTATAACTTGGGTTGAAATTATTTTGTATATAATTCAAATTCGAATTATGATTTTGTTCGTAAATTTGCTGTTTTGGAACTATATAATTGGTTAGAAAATTTTTTAAGTGGAATTCAAGATTTTTTTTATGTTCTTTAGAAAACTCTTGTTGCCGTTGTTGATATTCATTTAAATTTAATTCAATATTATAAAGAGACTTATTTAATAGCTGAATAATAATTGAATGTGAAATCATTTCACAAGTCACTTGATAAATTTTCTTATCAATTGGATTTTGAAAACAGAACACGTAAAGATTATTTGATTGATTATAATTATAAATTGAATCATTAAAGTTATTTAGTAATTGTTCGACAGAAATTTCTTTACAAATAATATCATAAATTTGATTATCATTATTAGGTTCATAAAAAAATCTGTATTCACTTATCGCGTGTGAAGCGTATGAATTAATACATTCTTGGGATAATTGGGGTGACTGCTGATAATATTGATTAGGTTGCTGATTCGAGATCATGCTTTGTTGGTATAATTCATTGTAGTTCATGCTGCCAATATTATAAAATCAGAAGACTTAGATTTTAAGTGATATTTTTTGTTTTTTTGTTTTTTTTTGAAAGTTAATAAATATAGAAATGAAGCATTTATATACTATTTTATCTTTCCATTAAAACCAATTAGCTAAGCTATGATTGAAATAAATGTAACATCTGGTTCATTCATTAATAATAATTTAATTTTGGATATCGGTCAAACATTATTCTTTTTATAAAGACAAATAAAAAAGCGGGCTTTGATAGGATTATAGTTAGTGTTATTAATAACTGGGATTATAATAAGTCCGATCACCTTCCTATTTTTATTAAGAGATATTAATCTTTATAGTGTTACTAATATTAGATGGAGAGAATAATTTGCCGAAAATTCCGAACTTAGTCTCCCTAATTTGGAACACTGTTTGAAGGGAGTCAAATTATAAAACCACGCGGTTAATGTTTTTTATCATTTAAATCTTTTTATTCAATATTTATATTAAAAAAGACATGACTAAATCTCAAAATATATAGTTCCAAATTCGATTTTCAAAATTTGACATTATTATTCGTTAAGGACATTCATTCTAAAGATGGCCAAAATCACAGAAAAGAAGTAGATCTTCACTAATTTCACATTTTCACCCTGGGGATTTGGATGATCGACATCTTGTGAACTCAAGTGGAAGGTTTTTTTGTAGTATAAGAATATAAGAATATCAACAATATTCCAATTTTGATTATTGAAATGAAAAATTTTTGTGAAACGGTATCATCGGTTTGAGTCACCATCATTTATTAACAGTATACTACATATAGTATGTACGTACGGTAGAAAAAGTTAGCCAATCGAATATTATTGATCATGAACTAATCTTTCAGGAACAAATATTTTATTAAATATCATATATATTTTATTTTGTTCATAATTTATATATAGTAAAAAGACTGCAAATTTAATTCGTAATGATTACTTAATTATATTTTTATAATTTTATATAATAAATATTTACTCTTGACATAAAAGGACTAAATCGGATAACTCCAAAGAGTCACCCGATTTAGTCCTTTTATGTCAATAAATTTAAAAAATAATAATGGTTTAAAGAAAAAAGCTTAACAGTTCATTAAAAATTGATCACATGATTAAAAATTGCGAATTTTTCATAATCCATCATGCAATGATGGCTCATCGGTTTTTTATTTATTGTATTTTAATTTTTTTTGCCAATATTTTTTAAAAAAATCTATATTTATAATAATCGTACGAATTATCGATTTTTTTTGGTACCAAAATTCGAAAATTAAAAAAAACCCCCACAAATTTTAACGATGAAAATTTAATATAAAATAAAAAAAAAAAACAACGAAAATAAATGTACATATCTTTTCTAAAAAAAATGCGAAATATACGAAAAAGAAAATCGCGAGATGAGAAATTCCATCGATAAGACCTTAAGGGTGTGATGTAAACGAAAAGACATTAACATCATCCTGGCAATGGTTTCCGGTTATCAACTCCTGCTTCGGTGGTTTCGTGAAAGATTTACTATTCATTCTAAATTTATTTTTAGGTGGCTTCGAGCCACTATTCGTCTTTGTCGGGAAAGTGAAATGTTTGAATTCCACTCTTTTTTCCATTTGGAGTGTGATTTCTCGGGCAATATTAGCGAATATATCCTTAAATTCTTTATCGGCTGCCTTCCATATTTTACTCGCTTTACGAGAACTGTATCCGACATTTTTAGCAAATAATTTTTGAATAGTAGACCTGAATAAAACGAACCCGTTTATTTTCTTATATTCTTTGAACTTATAAGAAGTAGCGGATTCAATAATGATGTTGTAAAATCCATAATATGGAATGGATATCGAGTATTGGCCGGCGCCATTGGGATGATGAAGCGGTTTGTACTTGGAATCCATTGTATACGAGAGAATCTTTTCGATAGAAATTCTGCCAAAACTTCTCACGATGTCAATGCCTTTTTATAATATTTGGTGTTGTATTAATTGTACTGTTTTATTTTGATCTCATTAAAGTAAAAAAGAAAAAAATTCAAAGCAAAATAATCCCTGAATATTTTCTTAATGATATTATTGATACATGACTTAAAGAAAGCTCTCTTTGATTCATTTCATTATTCACCCAATTTTGGTAACCTTAATTTTTTTTATCACGGAGAAAATAATTAAGACTTTAATTGTAATCTCTGTATGAACTTTTTTATCATAATAAAGAATGTTAAATATTCCGAATTTCATATATTGCTCAATATAAATTGAAATCAAGGAAATTTCGATCCGTCTGCATAAATTAATTTATAATCTGATTCGTTAATTTTACATGGACATTCACGATAAATCGAAAATACTCTTTAAACGTCATATTATATTTCATTAAACAATAAGAGTATTGTTCTTTAACATCATCTTTGAATTTGCGAAAGAGAAGAAAATAATGATGAGAAAATGTCACAAAGGCTTTCTCTATCGTTATTCGTTGTTCAATAGAGGAGAAGCTTATTAGGCGTATATATATTAAGAAATATCCGCATTAATCTTCGATTTTGAATGATTCATGCACGCTTTACAATATCTTATCGATTGGACGCGAAAGCTCATGACTACTTTATTATATTACAAAAAAATTGTTTATTAAACTAAATGAGCGATAGCTTACGTAATATGTGATGTCACACATCCGTTCGTTGTGAGTAACCCGAAATTTTTTTTAGAAAAATCCTAAAATTCTTTCAAAGGTTCGATTCAAACTCAACTTATTCGAGATATAATTACATCATTATTTTATTTAAGTAAATCAAGTGAAAGGTTGATAATTGATGCAAGATAACCTCTTTTCGAAGTTCCCTTTTAAACTTTGAAATATTTATTATCCCTCGATATTTATCTTTTATTTATTTATTTGTACGGACATACTCGACAAATTAAACATACTCTTTAAAGTCATATTACATTCCACCAAACAATAAAAGTATTGTTCTTAATATCATCTTTGAATTCGCGAAAGAGAAGAAAATAATATGGAGAAATGACACGAAGGATTTCTCCATCGTTATTCGTTGTTCAATAGAGAAACTTATTAGGCGTATATATATTAAGAAATATCCGTATTAATCTTTGATTTGGAACGATTCATGCACGCTTTACATTATACTTTTATCAACGAAAAATTAATTTATCGATTGGGCGAGATAATTTCCGTGATGCAGTTTAAGAAGCCTCGTGACTGCTTTATTATATTATAAAAAAGTTTTTATTAAACTTAATGTGCGATAGATTATATAATATATGTGATGTCACACATCCGTTCGTTGTGTGTAACTGAAATCCTTTTTAGAAAAATCCTAAAATCCTTTCAAAGGTTCTCGATTCAAACTCAATTATTCAAGATATAATTGCATCATTTTTTTATTTAAGTAAATCAAGTGAAAGGTTGATGCAAGATAACCTCTTGCTCGAAGTTCCCTTTAAACTTTGAAATATTATTATTCCTCAGATGACCAACGATATTTGTCTTTTATCTATATTTATTTGTACGGACATACGCGACAAATTGAAAACGCTCTTTAAAGTTATATTACATTCTATCAAACAATAAAAGTATTGTTCTTAATATCATCTTTGAATTCGCGAAAGAGAAGAAAATAATAAGGAGAAATGACACGAAGGATTTCTCTATCGTTATTCGTTGTTCGATAGAGAAACTTATTAGGCGTATATATATTAAGAATATCCGTATTAATATTTGATTCATGCACGCTTTGCATTATACTTTTATCAACGAAAATTATCTTATCGATTGGGCGCGATAATTTCCGCGATACAGTTTAAAAGCCTCGTGACTGCTTTATTATATTACAAAAAAATTGTTTATTAAACTTAATGTGCGATAGCTTACATAATATATGTGATGTCACACATCCGTTCGGTGTGTAACCGAAATCCTTTTTAGATAATTCTTTCAAAGGTTCGATTTAAACTCAACTTATTCGATATATAATTACATCATTATTTTATTTAAGTAAATCAAGTGAAAGGTTGATAATTGATGCAAGATAACCTCTTTTTCGAAGTTCCCTTTTGAACTTTGAAATATTTATTATTTCTCAGATGACCAACGATATTAATCTTTTATCTGTATTTATTTGTACGGACATACACGACAAATTGAAAATACTCTTTAAAGTAATATTACATTTCACAAAACAATAAAAGTATTGTTCTTTAACATCAATTTGAATTTACGAAAGAGAAAGAAAATAATAAAGAGAAAATGTTACGAAGGCTTTCTCTATCGTTATTCGTTAGAAATGATAATTCAATAGAGGAAAAACTTATTAGGCGCATATATATTGAGAAATGTCCGTATCAATCTTGATTTGGAACGATTCATGCACGCTTTACATTATACTTTTATCAACTAAAAATTATCTTATCGATTGGTTGCGATAATTTCCGCGATGCAGTTTAAAAAGCCTCGTGACTACTTTATTATATTACAAAAAAATCGGTTATTAAACTAAATATGTAATTGTATTACATAATATATGTGATGTCGCATATCCGTTCGTAGTGTGTAACAGAAAATGATTTTAGAAAAAATCCTAAAATTCTTTCAAATGTTCGATTCAAACTCAACTCATTTGAGATACAATTACACTATTATTTTATTTAAGTAGGTCTAATAAAAGGTTGATAATTGATGCAAGATAATGCAAGATAACCTCTTTTTCGAGATTCCTTTTTAAATTTTAAACCTTGAAATATTTATTATCCCTCAAATGACCAACGATATTATCTCCATTTACTGTATGTCTTTTATCTATATCGATATAATTATATTTTATCTATATATTATCTTTTATCTATATTTCAGTTGATCTTGATTGAGTTAAATTTCTCCAATTATCTGGTCTTTTTTATTCTAAACTTTTTATTTCTCGAAGGTTACCTGAAAAAAAAAAAAAAAATACTTGAATGATTATGTTTCATTCAAGGAATGTTTATTACACAAAAAAAAAAATACACGATTTATTTATATGCTTAAATTGGATAAATTAAAGGTTAATCGGTAAGCTAATTTGAGCGGAGACAATTATTATAATATTATCCGAAAATCTTAATTATGGTAATTACAAGAACCGAGCCATGTTAATATAATAGCTTTTGTTCTAAATTTTTCTCAATATTGAAATATTTGAAAACACAGTTAATTGGCGGTATGTCAGATAAGGTATTAAAGTCGAATCTTTTTTTAAAAACGATGCGTAATCTTTTTTTTAGTTACTAAATTTAGTAAAATAAGTTCTAAATTAGTGTGTGCAAAATTTCCAATTCTAATTCCGGTTTTTTTTTACACTGTTGTACATGAGAAATCATTACATCATTATTACGTAATTGATTGATTTTTTTTTCCCTTGATAATATAAAATTAAACCATTTTGGATATACAGAAACATAAACTATTTACAAATAAAGTATGGCAATTTTTTTTCATGAGAAAATTTAATAAAACAAAAATTATTTTGGTAGGTTATAAATGTGACCCATTCGTATTTTTTCCGTTTTTAGGGAGCAAAGTAAAAAATTCTTATCGAAAACAATGAGAAATTATAAGTTTACGAGAAAATGGTTTGAACTTCATATTCCAAGGTGGGAAAAAGTTTTGGGTGGCTTAAAAGACAAAGTAATAAACGTTTTAGAGATTGGAGTTTTCGAAGGAAGAGCAACCGTGTGGATTTTAGATGAATTATTTCAAAAACCTGAATCAAAATTAATAACGATTGATACTTTTGAAAATATATTTGTGAACAACGATAATGAAACAACTTTTCGTAGAAATATCAAAGAATCAGGAAAGGAAGATCAAGTTGAAATTATCAAAAATAATTCTTTTGATGCTCTTACAAAGTTGAATTACGAAAAGAAGATAAAATTCGATTTCATTTATATTGACGGTTCTCATATTGCTTGTGATGTATTAGCTGACGCTGTTTTATCATGGAATTTACTTAAAGATGATGGGATTATGATTCTTGATGATTATGAGTGGGATTATTTTGAAGAAGAATTTAATAATCCAAGAATAGCGATTGATTCTTTCTTGAAAACTTATCAACAACATCTTGAGGTAATTTTTAAGCGTTTCCAAGTAGGTGTTAGAAAAGTAGTTAAAGAAATTCCTCGAACCTCTAGAGATGATAAAAGGATTGATTAAATTTGAAAATTAGTGATTCTTTCGTAGGAAAATTTGTTGATAAGATCGAAAAAGGATGATAAAAGTCGGTCGTGCTACTTTGCCATCAATACAAATGATCTAAATTATTATTTTTTTCGCTAATGTGTTAATAATAATTAGTGATATCTAAATAAAATGTTTAACTAAGAATATTATTGTATGTGATAAATGGATTTTTTTTTTTTACTAATGAAAAATTTAGAAAATTTAAATGCAGAGGAATGTGACGTGATTATTACTACTTTATGATTAATAGCCCAAACTGTCAGCAGCACAATCTATTTGTGTTTTTTTTTATTTTTATTACCTGAGCCAATTTTCATGAGATAGGTATTAATCGGTATTTTTTCGGTGCTAATGCGGGAACGGTCTGGCCACGAGAGAGTATCGTAGTTTAATTAGGTGTACCTTGTATTATATGTAGCACTACTTGTAGAATTTGTGGCGAAATGAATGCCGAAACAATTACTTGATAAAGCAATCAATTCTTTCAAACTATACACTGATTTATTTCCTAATTTATGTATTTATTATGCATATGTATGCGGTTATGACAGCTGTCAGGATTATGTAATCTGATTTGGTCCACTACTATTCTACAAAACGAACGTTTAACAATTAAACGAAAAATATTTATGACATAAAAAAATAAATAAATAAAATAAAAATAATTAGATAATACATAACTATTTATCCAACTTTGATGATCTTGATTTTTTTTATCGTAGAGAAAGCATTCAAGGCTTAAATTGGCGTAATAACGGACGAATACTCCGAACTCCATATATTTTTATAGAATTAATAGATAATTTCGATCCAGATCAATAAATAGTATTAAAATTTGAATATTTAATTAATATATGCGACGAATTGAATTGTTCTAATTGTTCTTTAAGCGCCATACATTTCAGTAGACAATCGAAAGTATTGTTCAATAATTCAATAAAGAAGGAGCTATTTGGCGTATATTTATTGAGGAATATCCGTTAGTTTTTAGTGGGCGAAGATTTTTGAAAGATTCATGCACGATTTTTAGAAATTTTTCATTGATCGGCGTGATAATTTCTGCGCCGACGTTTACTTTATTTTAGGCATAATTTGGTTATATTAAATTTTTTTTATGCGACTAGATACATATAATATGCATAATTACGTAAATGTGTAACAAAAAAATATTTTTTAGAATAATAATTATACCATTCTTTTTTTCGTGATTCAATTCTTCAAATGACCAACGATACTTCATCTTTCATATTTAATCTTTATTGAAACAATTCTCTGGCGTTCTCGATTTATAAATTTGAGTTATTTATAAAGCCCTTTTTTCTTTTAAGTTCGAAGGTAACAATCGGAAAAAGAGAGATAATTATATTTGATTGAATGAGTTATATCGTTCATTCATAGAATGTTTATTACACAAAAAAAAATCCACGATTTAAATCATGTCCAAATTGGATATAATCGACTGATTTACAAAACAATCTTGGGCGGAGACGTATATAAATTTTATAATATTCAAATTCTTATGAACCAAAAATTTCGTGTAATATATTAAGGGTTTATCTATTTAAATATTGAAATAAATTAAATTGGTTTATGCACTAATAAATACTTGAATAATTAATGGTTTGTTATTTTGTATTTAATTATATTTAATTATATTTAATTATAAAAATCACATGAAATTTTTTGATCTTTCTGATTTGCGGTTCTGGCCGGATTTCAAAATATTGGTAATGTAGGGTTTTGTAACTGGTAAAATTAATCGGCCCACTTAGGCTTTTATTTTTTAGCTCATGTTTATGTGAATGTGCAGAACGGTCGCATATGTAGTTCACAAATTATAACGCACATTAATAATGTAAGATTTCGTGATACGAGATCACCGGTCTCTTATTTTCATTGCGTGATCAGGAACATAAACTCGGCTTTTATTTTTAAGATATTCATAAACTGCAAGATTTACAATATAATTCGGCTGTATATATTTTGCTATTTAAAAGCAAAAGACCCGTGATATCAGAATCAGGTTAAGAAATGTAATAGAAGCTATGAAAGATGCCGTTGGAAGTGAGAACCAGTGGTATTTCGAAAATGGGACTAATTATTCTTACTTTTTTTTCTTTTTTTTTATTCAATATCACTGATTCAACTAGAGGTTGTTATCTATGCGAGCATTAAAATCCATTACGGGTATCAGCTCTCCAGTGCTCTCTATGATGACACATATTCTCTGGATAATAAAAGGTGATTCGCAAGACCTTCCTCCAGATTTCTCCCATATATTCCATGCCATGTTCCATTTCGTTCCACTTGAACATAATACCACGATCATCCAACATCAAAACAACCATCTCGGAAAGGTCTACAAACACCGGGTGAACACCAGTGATACCAAACACTTCACGTAAGTACTTCTTAAGTTCTGGATGCGATAAACTTTCATTTGTATTTTTTATAGTCTAAGAATTCTAAGAAAAGATTTGCGGAATTAGTAATTATTTTAATTAACATTTCGAATTTCTCATCTAATTTTTCATCCCATCAGGTCGACGTAAAGACTTGAACATCAGGCAAACGTAAAGATCACCTGTGCCCCAACGGGACCAGTATTGGGTCGACGTAAAGACTTGAACATCAGGCAAACGTAAAGATCGCCTGTGCCCCAACACCGGTTTTATGGCTTGACGTAAAGACTTGAATGATCAGGAAACGTGAAGATTCCTGCCACGCCATTTACTATATTTACAATTCCAATAAAAAAAGAATTTTTTACTTCTTTCTTATATCTATCAAGAAGAAGTCTTGCCTTCTCCTGTCTCTTTCCTCGTTCGTAGTCTTCAATTTCTTTAAGACTTTTCGTATACAGACTTAATTTTAATTGAAGCGGTTCCTCATTACTTTCATCTAAAAAACCTAAAAGGCTCCATTCGCTATGATTACGATCAAAATATTTGTGTATTTTATTAGACATTTGTGATGTCAACGGAGAGTTTGAATAAAAAAAGAGAAAACCTGAACCTCGGTTAGTTAACCTATTTACCACTGCGTAACCGTGAAAAGTGCATTTCACGTGATCATAGTAAATTTATTCTTCACTTCCGTCACACCCCTCCGCGTTTTCATTGTTTATATTTAACTGAGGGACTTAGTTTTTTTCGAGTAGGCAAAAACTTATTTGTCACTTGCTTATTTGTCATCTGCACTTTCACGTGTTAGTGCATAATGCCGTAATGCCGGCCCTGTAGGTGCTTTTTTTCACGGTTACGCAGGGGTAGTTAGTTAACCTGGACCCCTATCACATGACTATCGTTTATACGCGTGTTTTTTGTTTACTTGATTTGCCCAAATTTTGATTGGCTAATCAATATTTATAATCAAAAGACTGGCGTGACTGGTTGATAATCTTTTTTTTTTTAGGCTGCTTGTATTCTTTTTTTAATTTGACTTCAAATGATATCTTTTATTGTTATAAATATTATTATTTTTGAAAAACTTTATAACTAGAAATATTTATCTCAAATTAATTTTCTAACATAAACTAAAAAAAAAAGTTTTAATATTACGATCGGCTTCTGTAGCAAATTAATTATAATCACTAAAGATTTCTTCATCAAAAATCAAAAAACAATTCTCATAAAATGAATTCTTTAAATTGTCAATGGAATAATTTTTGCGAGACTTGCTTGGAAATGACCATTTTAAACCCGAAAATTTTATTTAATTCTTCTAAATTCCCACCAATTCACTTTAGATCATCTCGTTTTAAGATAACTTAATAAGAGAAGAGTAGCTAAATTAACGATTTGATTGATAAAAATTATAGTCAAGATCAATGATATGATAGCGATAGTAAAGCCCAAAAGTTATTTATGACTTGGATCTATATATTTTTTTTAGCGACCAAATAGATTTCAATGCAAAAATTGGTAAATTTGTTATATAATGTGCAGTACCACTTTTCGGCGAGAGTTATTTAAAGCTTCGGTAATCAATGGTACAAGTTCTAATATTAGCATTCCAAATTGATAATTATGAAATATTTCTAGTTAAAAAATATTATAAGAGAAATAATATTACTTCATTTTTGTTATTGTTTTTCGTATCTTTTTTAATTTTATTTAGAAAAACATAAAATATTTGTTGAGATAACAAATAAGAGGTACAGTACCATTTTTAATACTTTCAGTGAAACTAAAAAAATTATTTATTTTTAGGTAGGACAGAATTGAATACTAATGTTTCTTTCTATTTGAATAGAAGTTCAAATTTGCATCTTGGACTTCGTCCCCCAAGCATAATATTCCATATTTACAATTAAGAAAATATGATTGGTACGTATGATAGTAGAGATTTGTGTGGGCGTTTATTTATTTGTTTATTTATCGAAAAAGTAGATTATTAGCAAAAGAAGAAAAAAATATTTTTAATATAACAAATAATTATTTCTCACTAATTTATATATATATATATATATATTGGAAATGAAAGATAAATTTTTTCGTTTTTTATTTTTTATGTTCACTTTTATTTTTTTCTTATTAAAAATAAATTTTTCATTTATTAATCATTTATATCAAAAGTGCACACCTTTTTTTCTAACGTTAATGATTAGAGAAATAAAAAAGAAATCCAAAAAAAGAGATTTTTTTTATTATTAATCTATTGATCAAGATGGTTTATTTTTAAAAGATTGGTAAACAAAAAAAGTACCCAAAATTGAAGTTAAAGGAAACCTACAAAAAGAATCCGATAGAATGTTGGTAAAAATATATATATATATATATTGTAAGTTTCGCTAGTTGCAAATATTACCCAAATATTCAATGCCAAAATTGAAACCATAGGGAGCCTACAGGGAGAAAATGAATACCTGTAAGTGAATACCTGTCATCTTGAAGACAACTGAAAGTCCTAAAGGGAAGGAAAAGAATGGTTAGCATAAAGCAAATACCATTAGAATAAAGGATATGTATAATAAATAAGATAAAAAAAATAAGGCTTATTAGAAGAAAGATTTTTTCGCTCTTTTTATTAAGAAAGAAGGAAAAAATTTATCTTTTTAAAAGAAGTTCCGGTTGGTTTTCATATACCCGATTGATTTTTCAGTTAATTCAGTCCGATGGTAGCGAAGTCCAATTAAAATTTAAATTTGGTCTGCATCAAAATTCACATTACTGTGCTAAAAATTGACATGACTGGACTCAGAAAGATCATCGGACCGGACACCGTAAGGATATACTCCTTATTTACTCGGAATAATTACTGAGGAAAAAGACTAGATATAATAGATTTAAGTTAAATTTAATGATGAATTAATGAGTAATTTAGTACCTTCATTGTCTTCAATTAATTTATTGTTTAAATAATCAATAAACAAATTATTTATTTTCTTTTTTTCCAATCATCAAAATTTTGTAATTTAGTTACTGGAGACGTGTTGAAGGATTATCTTTTCATTAATTTAGATATCTTATGAATTTCTGGTTGTTTTCCGTCAATAATTTTATAAAAGATTAGCAAAATTTCGCTTAAAATTTGTTGTTAATCCACACATAATATAGGATAATATGGATAAAAAATAATTGGAATATTAGAAAGAAAGGATTAAAAGATTCAATTCCAATAAGGGTCACTGAAAGCTTCAAATGCGCATGTGCCTTATATCATTAATAATAAACTCTCTCTTTGGGTTGATGGGATAGAGCTTCATCACAAAAGAAATCAATCTATAATATATTAACAGTACTATAAAATAAGTTGAATTTTAATCATTGTTTAAGTCTTGCAAGAAATCTATTCCAGAATTTATTGTGAATGAGAAAAATTTTTTTTTCATATAAATAATTTTGGTTACGACTGTTCAAAAAAAAAGGTCTTAAACTAAATTTACTTACAGCTTTTAATACATTCATCTGTCGTAATATATAAAAGTTCATTAAAATTTTTATGACAATATATACTTTAAAATACTACATTTATCTTCTTAACGTAAGATGCAAATAAAATTTCTTAGAAATTAGAGATGCAAACTTAACTCTTCCTTAGGGTTACGTTCTAGTTACGTCATATAACATTACGTCTATACATTTTATTATAAAATAATTAGTAATTAAATCTTTTTGATGCAAACTTATGCTTTTCTTAGAGTTACGTCCTAATTACGTCTATGACGTGACTTAACTAAGAGTTACGTCATTAAGTTTGCACCCTTATTATAATATTTGTACTATGGTTGATTTATTAAATGGCGTTGTACAATCGAGAAATTATGATTGCAATTTTAAATATATAGATAGACAACCTTTTGTTGACCCTAAACGGCAATAATATAATACCTCCGTTTCGTGGCGTGGTTACAGGGAGTGATGAATAGGGATCAGCACTAAAAAAAAGCCAAAATCGCTGGCGGTCTTGCCAGCCACGTGATGGTGACACTTAGCTATAAGTCAATCATTTTAACGCGAATGTAATTAGAAGATTCTTTTGCATTCTGCAGAACGAATTAAACTAACTAAATTAAGTAAAAAAGTTCGCTAAGCCAGATTAGAGTATCTTCTATGGCATTCTAGAATTCTTAATTTGATGCATAGAACTTTTGGATAAATATAAATATTGTTGCATCCACATTTAGTTTTTTTTTAAAATTTTCTTAAAACTTCTTAAATATAACAAATATGAAAACATGGAACTTACAAATACTTGCAACAATAATTCATTAAATCCGACGCAAAAATTAAAATCTAGTCCTGTACCGATTCAATTTATTTCTTTTAACAGACATGATGAAAAATGTAATTATTGCGAAAATAAATACTCCAAAACACTCTTATTTTCCCAGAAATATTGCAAAGATTGTTTATTGAAATATTGTAAAGATAACAATACCGTTGAATACTTGGATGTACATATACTACAACTTAAAGAATCTAACGTTGTAATATCACATTTTAAACAAATAATTTCATACATGTTTGCCGAAAAAGGAAGCATAAAAAAACGTGAAAAAGATTGTAAATTATGCGGGAAATTAATTTACCAAAAATGTTTTCGCAAAAATATTGATTTTAGATTGTGCTCAGATTGTTATAAAATTTCTTCTGGATGGATTGAATTAACTTTAACTAAAAAAACCATTCCAATCCTTTATTTACCTTGGTGGGATGCTCATGATCAATGTACAGTTTGTAATCAAATCCTGAAATTTAGTTCTGATCATCAAAAATGGTGTTCAAATTGCATTATAATATATATTGGTTGTAGATATTGTTTAACAACAAATATTATCTTTGGAATTATGGACCGATCTCAATGTAAAAAATGTGAAAGAATATCATTAATCACCATTGATATTAAAGTTATTGAAAGAAAAAAGCTTATTTTTTTTACAAAATTCAATGATAACAATTATCATCAAATTGCTAATTATATGGATAATAGTACTCCATTGGGGGTATACAGTTTTATAAGAAATCTTAATTATATTTCTTTAAATTCATTAAAACCATTAATGGACTGGATGCCATATTTACAGATTACAAATTTAGAAAATAATGGAAACATAATTGTGCCAATTATGTTTATTCCTATTAATATTAATGAGGATCAATGTCATTATTGTAATGAGCCTTATTCCGAAACACTTTTGTTTCAACAAAAATATTGTAAACACTGCTTATTTTTATATATTAAATATACAGCTAATAACAATTTGGATGTATGTATAAGCACAAAACAACAAAAAAACTCAACTTGGTGTGATAGACATAAATTAAGAAACTTGGATTTTTATACAAAGAATATTCAAGAATGGTGCAACAGTTGTTCTGAAGTTTCATGTTTTAAACAAATAGTTACAAATTATAGATTTGATTATAGAAGACAAGAATTTAATGAAAGTATGAAATATTGTAAATTCTGTGGAAAATTAATTAATGATCAGATTTCAAATAATCATATTGAATTTAGGTTATGTCCAAATTGTTATCAAATTTCTTCTGGATGGATTGAATCATCTTTGACTGAAAAAGACATTCCAATTCTTTATTTATCTTGGTGGGATGCTAATAATCAATGTGTATCTTGTGGTCAAATCCTAAAATTTAATTCTAATCTTCAAAAATGGTGTCCAAATTGCATTATAATTTATATTGGATGTAGATATTGTTTAACAACAAGTATTATCTTTGGAATTACAAACCTATCTCGATGTAAAAGATGTGAAAGATTGTCATTAATCACTATTGAAATAAAAACTATTGAAAGGGAAATTATTTTTTCCACAAAAATCAACTCTGATAATCATTATCAAATTGTTAATTATATGGATAATAGAGTTGAAACTTCTGCTCCATTAGAGGTGTACAGTTTTATAAGCAATCTTAATTACCTTACTTTGAGACCATTAATGGATTGGTGTTCATATTCACAAATAACGGATTTAGAAAACCCAATTGTGCCAATTATGTTTATTCCTTTTAATAATAATGAGAATGAATGTTATTATTGTAAAGAGTCCTATTTTGTAACACCTTTATTCCAACAAAAATATTGTAGATACTGCTTGAATTTATATATTAAGTATACTGCTAATAACAATTTAGATATATGTATAAATATGAAAGATACTCAGTGTAATAGGCATAAACCAAGAAGCCTGGATTTTTGTACACAAAATATTCAAGAATGGTGCAATGATTGTTCTGAAGTTTCATATTTTAATCAAGTAGTTACAAATTGTAGATTTGATGTATTCAATAAAATGTATTTTCATAGAAAAGAGAAAGTTATTGAAAGTGGAAAACATTGTAAATTATGTGGAAAATTAATTTATGATCAGATTTCATCATCAGATAATATTGAATTTAGATTATGCCCAAATTGTTATCAAATTTCATTTGGATGGATTAAATCAACTTTGACAGAAAGAATTAATCCAATTCTTAATTTACCTTGGTGGGATGCTAATAATCAATGTATATCTTGTGATCAAATCCTAGAATTTGATTCTTCTGGTTGCCAAAAATGGTGTTCAAATTGCATTATAATTTATATTGGATGTAGATATTGTTTAACAACCAATATTATTTTTGGAATTATAAATCAATCTAAATGCAAAAAATGTAATAGAATATTTTATATTGATGATAAAGTTATAGGGGTAGTTCCTGATAATAAGCAAGTTGCAATATTCAATGATAATGCTTACAAACAAATTGCTCATCTTATGAATAATATTAGTAAGAATTCCAACCAATTAGAGAAATATAAGTTCATAATCAGGCTTTGTCTTTCTTCAAAATCATTAATGGATCGGATTTCATATTCGCAAATAACAAATTTAGAAAATAATGAAAACTTAATTGTACCAATTATATTTATTCCTTTTAATAATAATGAGGATGAATGTTATTATTGTAAAGAGCCCTATTCTGTAACACCTTTATTCCAACAAAGGTATTGTAGATACTGCTTGTTTTTATATTTTAAGTATACTGCAAATAACAATTTAGATGTAGGTATCATAAGTATTGAAAACACTCAATGTAATAGACATAAACCAAGAAGCTTGGATTTTTGTACACAAAATATTCAAGAATGGTGCAATGATTGTTCTGAAGTTTCATATTTTAAACAAATAGTTACAAATTGTAGAATTGGTAGATTCTATGATGATATTCATAGAAGACAAAAGTTTATTGAAAATGAAAAATATTGTAAATTATGTAGAAAATTAATTTATGACCAGATTTCATCAGATAATATTGAATTTAGATTATGCCTAAATTGTTATCAAATTAATTTTGGAAGGGTTGAATCAACTTTGACAGAACAAGTTACTCCAATTCTTTATTTACCTTGGTGGGATGCTAATGAGCAATGTGTATCTTGTGATCAAATCCTAAAATTTAATTCTTCTGATTGCCAAAAATGGTGTCCAAATTGCATTATAATTTATATTGGATGTAGATATTGTTTAACAACAAATATTATTTTTGGAATTATAAATCAGTCTCAATGCAAAGCATGCAAAAGAATATTATCTATTTCTGATAATATCAAAAACATTGATATCTATAGTGGTATATCTCATATTATGAAATATATAACAATATTTAATGAGTTTACTAATTTTATTGAAAACATTCTAAATGAAAATACCAATCCATTAATTATCTATGATTTTATTAAAAGAATGTTCCTTATTTTCAGAGCAAACCAGGCAGTAATAAAGGAAATTCCATATTCTCAAATTTCGAATTTAGAAAAAATAGCGGAAGGAGGATTTGGTATTATCTATAAGGCAACTTGGATGAGCAATAATGTTGCTGTAAAAAGATTTTTAAATTCACAAAATATTAGTAAAAGTTTTTTAAATGAGGTAATTAATTTAACATTATAATAATTTTGTTATATTTATCTAGTATTAATTTATTGATAATTACTATATATTTAGGTTATATCATTTATTCAATGTTATAATCGAGCATATATTATTAAAGTTCATGGAATTACACAAGATCTTAAATCAAAAGATTATATGTTAGTAATGGAGTATGCAATTGGTGGAAATTTACATGACTACTTGCAAAGGAATTTTGTAGGTATAACATGGAATAAAAAATTACGTATATTATGGCGTATCTCAGAAGGGTATGTACGGTAATTTATGATTATTAATTAGTTATTTTTTAATACCTTTAATGTTGATAAATTATTTTTTATTCATTTCAGACTTAATATAATTCACGGAAGAAATATTATGCATCGTGATTTTCATAGTGGAAATATATTATTATCAACATATGAAACGTGGTTAATTTGTGATTTAGGATTATCACAACCTGCAAATAATACATCGTCTAATAATGAAATATATGGAGTAATACCTTATATTGCACCAGAATTATTTAGGGGTAGCTCATTTTCAAAAGAATCTGATATTTATAGTTTAGGTATGATCATGTGGGAATTAATAACAGGTTGTAAACCTTTTGCTGATGTTGACCATGACATTAATCTCATTTATAATATTATTGATGGAAAACGACCTGAAATTACAAGTGATACTCCTGAATGTTATGCTAACTTAATGAAAAAATGCTGGAATTCTGATCCTTCAAAAAGGCCTTCAATAATTGAAATTGCAAGAATTTTTGGTGATTGGTATCATAAAAATGAATATGTAGAACAATTTGAACAAGCTGAAATAAAAAGATTAGAACTAATACAATTGAAACAACTTGGTCCTATATTTAATAAAAAATCTCATCATAATGCTATTTATACTAGTAGACCATTAAGTTTTATGATTTCTAATCAATCTTCAATAGTTTCATTTAATTTAAGACGAGGTATGTACTATATATTTTCGTAAAAAAGGTTGTTGCTTAATTTAATGGTTATTATTTGTCATTACTATTTTAGACAGTAACAAATTAATTGAAAACAATGAAGGTAAATTGTTGAATAATCTTATTACTATAGACAATTAAATTTAACATTAGCTCATTTTTATTTAGAATATATTTCTGAAGAACTAAACCTTGATATAGAAATAAGGTATTTTATATCACTAAGAAATCAAAATTTTTTTGTTTTCTTCTTATTATTAATACTATCATTGATTTATTATAAATAGATCATCAAAGCGCAATATTTCCAAAGTATTACACAATGATACCCAAAGTCATAGTAAGTACATTTGTATTATTAATTATAAATAATAAAATAATACTAAGTATTAAATATCTGATAAATTAATAATGTGTATATTTTTTTTATAGGAAAGAATTTTAAAGCTGAGTCCAGTTTAAGTTCGAAGTTTCAAGTTATCAATTGAAATTTTCGTTAATATATAAATAAATAGTACTTTTTTTTTTCTTTTTTCTTTTTTTTTTTAGTTTAACATATTTTCTATCGGTTTATAATCTATATTTGTATAACTAGTACTAAAATAAATTCTTTGTGGACAAACAATAAAGTTCTTATAAAAATAATCGTGCTGTAGTATAACAACATTGAATATTTTAAATATACAATATTACAAAGTTAATATTCTTAGAATTAAATGGTACAAGGCTTAATTTGCTAACCGAAAATGTGTTACCTGGCAACAAATCCGGCTACCATTTTTTTTTTATGATAGTGCTCTAAGTTACGTAAGTAAATTTGACTGCATGACTAATAATAATTCTAAATTTCTATTACCTATTTTATTATTATAACCGTCAAATCTGTTAACCATATTTTGCACAAACAACCTGTTTATAAAATAGTGCCTACTAACCATCTGTCTATTTTCTTCGACGTGATAATTTCTTAATTAAGTTCATCTTGTTATTTTTGGCTGAAAGAAATAAAAAGTATGAAAACATAGACAGGACTCATATGATTCATAATAATGTAACTATGTACTACAAGACTTTTTATTATAATGCATCGTGTATCAGTCTAAAATTATTATAAAAATTAAATATTATTAGGTTCGTAAGTCAACTAAACTGTAAAGGTGTAAAATATTACTGATAAATATTATATAAAAATTGGACATCGGATATGAAATTAGTATAATCATGAATAATGAATTGAACTTATTTCATAATGTTTGTAAACATGTTTTAGATTTTCAAATTATTTTAATAGTACTATTAAAAGCCACACTTTATCCAGTAATTATTGTTGCACATTAAGTCATAATTATAAAATTACAAATGTTCTGATGAATAGAAATTTATATAAATTTGATGAAATAAGCCTTTCTTAGACTTTAAACAAATCTTAAATATTTGAAACAACGCTCAAATATCCCGCAAGGGAAAATTTTTAGTCTGTTAACCAAATAAAATTTTTGTGTTAAATTATTATATTTCGATCGTGAACCCAATTTCTTAATCGTCAAAAAAAAATATGGTAAAAATTTATTTATGTAATACTTTTAATTATAATAAACTATTAGGGTACTACATTTTACTTACTTTCGCTATAATAGATTGCACATTTACTTGTCAATATTTATAATTGTTAACTTGATTTCTCTAAATAGTTTTTCATTGCAAATATTATTAAACATTCTACAATACTATTCCCAATACATTGTGTTATGGTTCAAATCTCTCCAAGTTCTTGGTTATATTTGTTCTCTTCTTGACCCAATTTCTGTAATTCCCAACCATATATAATAATTTCCTTTCAATGCAAAACATAACATTTATAATTATGTAATTTATCACTTTAATGATGAATCAATCAGTAATTTAGTACTTTCATTGCCTTCAATTAATTTATTGTTTACCAAATCAATGAACAAATTATTTATACATATTGCTTATTCCAAAATTATAAAATATATATTATTAAATGAAACTAAACCCGTTTCTTAAAAAAAATTTCAGTAAAGCATCCAATCCAAAGTTAAACCTACAAAAAAATAAAAAATGGTTAGTGACCCGTTTCAAAGATAAAAGAAAAAAGAGAATAAAATATTAACAAATTTTCGCTTAAAACTTATTAATTCACACATACATGCACTAACTGTAAAATTTTGGTGCAATATAAAGTATTGCTCCATATATTTCAATATTTAATAAAATAAATTAACCATGTATATTGGTGATAATTATATATTTCCATTATGAAAATCACGGAGTCTGAAATGAAAAAAAAATAATATATTAGTGTTAAAAATATTTTTTTTAAAAAAAAAAAATTATAACATACTTCGATTTCTACAAATTTCCTTTTGCAAGTAATTTTTAATTGATTTTGATAATTAATCCAGCACGTCTAAAGTAGTACGTGAACTGTTCCGTCAGAATTACATTTAATATTTTCTTTATAACTTGTTTCATTTATATTATCTATTGCAAAAATTTTTTAAAAAGTCATATACAAAATATGCGATAAAGGTAAAATATAAAAAATTTCTTTATTAGTTTATATGAGTACACGTCTAACACGATCCACATTGATTCCTTATGATGAATTGATCACCACTACCAAAATTAGGGTGAAGTTCTGGGCAGAGTTAAAATGAAATTCTGCCTGAAATTTTGTCCTAATGCTGGTATGGAAATGATCACTACTGGCAATCTTCTAAAATCAAATAAAACTATCAAAAAATGAGTAAATTTACCAAATGAATGTAACAATACTTGTATATGACATCACTCTAATCATATTATGTATATAATAGAAATCTTGTGGCCGCGGAAAACAGGAGAAAATTTACAATTTCTCACAAGCCACCATATGAATTTGATTGAATGCATTCAAAAAGAAAACAAGTATACAATTTGCTAAAAATTTATTCATTAAATGATACTACAGGTATAAATTTATAAAATGTGTTTTTTGGCTTGTTAAAAATGGTTTATTTCGTTATACTATACAATTATCCAACCACTACTAAAATATGATGTATTTTTTATTTATTTTAAGCGTACTTTTTCCTTTAAAATCTAAAATGGCATTAGTAAAAATTTTATTTTAAATAAGTAATATCTTAAATGATTTTTTGATATAAATTACCTTAATAATTGTGCTAATAACTTTCAAAGTTTTATACATTTAAATTTATTTAAAGGTAGTAGCTACGAAGAGGATTCCACAACTTAGAGAATCCATAGCCTTATAAGGTAGTTCTAATACCTTTTTAAAGTTTATTTAAAGTCAAAATTCTAGAATTCTAAAAATAATATTAAAAAAGCTTTACTTGTGACGTTATAATAAAATAAATAATTAATCCTGATAGTTTATCTAGTAAGGAGAAATCAATTGTTCGGTTACAGTTAGTGTTAGGTTATAATAAATCTGAAAATTATTTTATGTCGAACTCATAGCGTATAGAATCGATGTCGAGTAAACAAATTAATGGGATCGGTTCTAAACTCACAATCAACAAGATCGATGTCATGCTAATTAATAGGATCAACTTCATATATGATGAATCATACCCGGCCTAATTGTGAGAAAACGAGCAAATGTTCATGACAAAAATGATTGTAACAAACGCTTTCAACGTACTTCTCTATTAGTAAAGCTGAACAAGTACAAACTGGTATACAGTTACGTAAATTATTTGCTATTTTACCTTTATTTTGTAGAGTAATAAAACCTGAAGAAGAGTATCATTTAAAAATTCAAGTATTTTATGTTGCTAAGCTAAAATCTTATTGGGATTTAATGTGTAATTATATAAAATAAAGATTTGAAGTTAAAAATGTAAATAAAAATTGTAATTTTTTCGCGCGCGACAATTTTTTCATTTATTGTTTTAATTTCATTTCGCTAAGAGCATCCGTTTGGTGAACCTGGACGTAGTGATCCAGGATCTAATCTTCTGGTATTCACTTTAGCGTATACTTTCACTTTTTTCAGAGTCGACATGCACACAGATAACTTGTACTAACACTCATCTCTAGTGTTCAGACCCAGATTGTTAACGGGTAAACGGTTTATCTGTTAAGAATATACCAAACCGGGTTAAAACCGGGTTAAAAATTTTTTATTCTGTTTCTTATCGGGTCATAACCGGTTTAACCTTTATCTTAACGGATTGTTAACGGGTTATTAATGGTTATTAACGTGAGTAAATTTGTAATATTTACTAATTTTTATTCTTTGGTTATTAAAAATGCAATCAAATATGACGAAATTATAAAAAACTTGAATCTCTGTCGTGATCAGATTTTTGCTAGCGCTAGCATTATGATAAATTCTGAATGTGCGTTTGTGGAAATCGATATGTCGATCAAAAGCATTACTAGTAAAATTCGAATTGAAGTTGAAAGAAAAATTCTGTAGAAGACGTAAACGTTAATTTTAGGAAATGACAATATATGTATGGATGATGAGATGTTCCGCCACCTGGGAAAAATAGTTTTTGAACGGGTTATTTTGTGTGTTAACTTAATATTTACCTTTGAAAATTGACAAAATATTTCAAGACTTTCGATTTTGTGTTTTATTTTTGGATTATCTTTAGTTATGATTTTATTTATTATAGTTTTTTTTTGTTTTAAAATGTCAATGTAATTTCAAAAATTAATTATTATTTGAACTGTTCTCGTATTTTCTAGTTATGAATTAATCAATTTGTTTCGTTAAGAACAATTTATTACATTTAAAAACGGACAGTTCTTTGTATTTTACTCTTGATTCTGCCGAAACCTATTTGACCTAATGCTTCGGCATAGTTTCGGCGTGTTAGCAGCTCAAGAACCTACAAAAAAAGGCAAAAGAAATATTATAAAAAACGTTACTAAAAAAAACACAAAACTCCTCCTCTCCCATTACCTTTCACCCAAAGTCCGGTTCGTGTAATTCGTTCTGGCGTTCCTACAATAAAAGAAAAAAAAGTAACGTTAATAACGTTACTAAAAAAATAAAAAAAAATACGAAACTCCCCCTCCCCCATTACCTTTCACCTAAAGTCCGGTTCGTGTAATTCGTTCCGGCATTCCTATGGTGGCTGTTACCTATAAACCACAGAAAAATCATATGACTTTAAAAATTTATAAATTAAAATAAAACAATGATTTGAAATTTTAAACTGATAAAATGATAAAGCAACATGAACTGTACGTTTCTATCGGTTTGCTTTATAAAATTTAATAAGAAAATTTTGTAATATTATGTATTAAAAATTGATGATTTAATAAGTAGCAATAGTAAATCATAGAATTTTTATGGATTTCACAAAAATTCCATGGAATGTAGACTAAATATAGCAAAAAAAAATTTTTTGCCGCTTACACACAATTATTATATTTATGATAAATAGAGTACTATAAAAATAAGTTACACAATATAAATAAATGGCTTAGCATTTGGTAAAATCTCTTATTTTCGGTCAACTTTATATATATATATATAAATTATTTGTTAATTAAAAAGTTACATCAAAGTAATAAATACAAAATAAAAATATTGACTTCAATAAAAAAACATTTAATATAATAGTACCTTTAATATGAAAAATTTTTTTAATAAATAAATATAAAAAATTTTTTTAAATATGAATATAGAATTTTAATAATTTACTAAAAAGTTTTGATTCACTAATTATTAAAGATCATTAAATATTTGTTGTAAATAAATGTTTAAGTTGCCCTTTTGAGTATTCGTAACCATATTTTGAGATTTCACAATTACTTTCTATTATATTATCATCATCATCCTCTTTAAGATCCATAAACTTTGTATTAAAATTTGCAAGATCATTAAAAGAGATTTTAAGACTATAAGACATAGTTGAACAATTAACCAATTGTATATTAGGAGATAATTTTTTAGGGAATTTAAATTTAAAACGTAATACTTGAATAATTTCAATACAAAATCCACAATTTTTAAAATTTATACATTTTCCAAATTTTCCATTGTCAAATTTTTCAAGGATTTTCCATTCAATACGATGTTCTTCAGGAGCAAAAGATAAGCTTTTGTTAGATTTACTTTTTTTATCTTGCCACTCCCATTTTTCTTTTCCATTATCAGAATTAGTTTTTAATTCCCATTGATTTTCTTCACAACCAGTATTATGAATTGCTTTCCTTCCTATATTAGGATTGTTGCCAAAACCAATATTTATACTATTTTCATAACTTTCTGAATTTGTAACCTTTTTATTTTTTTGAAGTGGCCACTTAT
Organism: Rhizophagus sp. LPA8_4_AMF; assembly: GCA_021464525.1. Lineage (NCBI taxonomy): Eukaryota > Fungi > Glomeromycota > Glomeromycetes > Glomerales > Glomeraceae > Rhizophagus > Rhizophagus sp. LPA8_4_AMF. Next base: position 11,120 of record JADRCO010000106.1, on the reverse strand, counting down.
TTTTGAATTTAAATTTAATATTATCATTAGTTTTTGGAGAAGCATGTATATTAACAGACTTCAGATAATAACCATCACCTTGCAATTTAAGTAGCGAGCTTTTTGAACTAATCATATCTCCCATGTCACATCTATATACATCAAGCTTTAAATTCAATTTATCATCAGCAGTAATATTTGCAAAGAGTTTAACATTAATGTTGAAATTTTGGAAGAATTTTTGATCAAGATTAGCTTTAATTTCGGATGAAATATCAATAAATTTGTTATAATTATCTTGTTGTTCATTACTAATACCATTACCAGTATTATTGTTATTACTATTTTGTTCATTGTTATTGCCATTACCATTACTAATATTATTGCTATTACCCGTTTGTTCATTATTATTACCATTACCATTACTAATACTATTGTTATTACTCGTTTGTTCATTATTATTACCATTACTATAACTAGTACTACTATTACTACTATTACCACTAGTATTGCAATTATGATTATTGCAATTACTGTTACTACTCCTATTATTGTCATCATCATTAAGTACATCACTTCCTTCTGGTATTACCTTCACTTGATTTACAATATATTTATTTTTAAATAGTTCCTTAAGTTTTTTTACAGTTTCTTCATCAAGATCTTTAGCAACCCAACAGGTAATGCATGGCAAGGAGAAGTTTTCCTCAAAGTCTGGTCCTATGGCATAAACAGATTCGTGTTTTGATTTTAATAAAGAATCAATGTCAGCTTTATGTTTGGCAAGTAAATGATACAAATAATCTACATCAACTTGTGAAGATGATGAAATTCCATGAGAAATGGATGCTTTTACTGAAATGAATTTTGAAACATCTTCACCTTTATGAAACTCTTCATTCAAAATATTGCTACCATTCCAAACATTATTACCACTTCTAAGAATAACAGGCTCTATATTAAACTTAATTCTATTATAAGCATTAACTGCCTCTAGATCTTTTTCTATCTCCTTTTCTATACCTATGCCATTTTCATAAGAATATCCTAAATAATTTTGCATATCACTATCATTATCTTCTTCTTTATAATATTCAAATTCTTGTTCTGGGTTATTTTTTGCATTACTATTATCAACAGCATTATTCCCTTCATTTTTTGTATCATTTTCATAAACAGTAGGCTCTATATAAGAGTTAATTCTATTGTGAGCATTAACCTCTAGATCTTTTTCTATCTCCTTTTTTATATCTATAGCATATCCTAAATAACTTTGCATATCACTATCATTATCTTCTTCTTTATAATATTCAAATTCTTGTTCTGGGTTATTTTTTGCATTACTATTATCAACAGCATTATTCCCTTCATTTTTTGTATCATTTTCATAAACAGTAGGCTCTATATAAGAGTTAATTCTATTGTGAGCATTAACCTCTAGATCTTTTTCTATCTCCTTTTTTATATCTATAGCATATCCTAAATAACTTTGCATATCACTATCATTATCTTCTTCTTTATAATATTCAAATTCTTGTTCTGGGTTATTTTTTGCATTACTATTATCAACAGCATTATTCCCTTCATTTTTTGTATCATTTTCATAAACAGTAGGCTCTATATAAGAGTTAATTCTATTGTGAGCATTAACCTCTAGATCTTTTTCTATCTCCTTTTTTATATCTATAGCATATCCTAAATAACTTTGCATATCACTATCATTATCTTCTTCTTTATAATATTCAAATTCTTGTTCTGGGTTATTTTTTGCATTACTATTATCAACAGCATTATTCCCTTCATTTTTTGTATCATTTTCATAAACAGTATAGGTAGTACACTTCAATAGTGAATCTAATTTTTTAAAATAAATTAATTACATTTTCATTAAATATTAAATAAAATAATTATTAAAGAATAATACTTACCACTATTTTCTCTTTCACTACAATTTTCTTCAACTTTATGTATGTCAGTATTAGGGTTCTGTATTAAAAATATGATTATTAACTAATGCTATTTATAAAAAGTGAAACAAAAGAATCTCAAAAATTAACCTTATTCTTATACACTTTATAATCATCCAGGTAAGTTTGTTGAAAATATGGGAATTCGTTAGAGATGTTTACAGGTGAATTGGCATATTTACTTCCACTATAATAGCCAACTTCATCAATTGAAGAAGTTAAATGAGGTGAATTGATTTCTATTTTATTTGGGATTGAAGATAAGAGCGGAGAGGTTAAATCATGCTTAAAGTCTGGTGGAATGCTTAGGCTGCCCATGTCAGATCCTACTTCAGATCCAGGCGAATGTAAGGTTAAATTTACCATACCAGTGGTCATGGATGTGGAAACTTCTCCAGTTATTGGGTTAATTGTTGTTGGATTTGTTGTGCTAAATAATTGTTGATTATTTGAAATATTTTGTATGTTGGGGTTAAATGCATCGTTTGGATTACAATAATTCATTATGGATTCTGCCACACGTTTTAATGTTTCGATAATGGAATTTGTATCATTACCATCACTTTGAGACAATCGCAAAAGTAATTCGTGAATAATTTGTAATAAGGAGAACAAACATCGGCTTTCATTAATTGCTTGTCGAAGTTGGTTGAAAATCATGGGATGATCAGCAAAAAGACTTGAATATTCAATGAGCAAGTTCAAAATTTGCTTTTCCAATTTAAGAATTTCTATCACGTTGGTGACGTTGGTGACGTTAGTGCAATCATTCCTAACAACTTCCACATCTTTTTCCGGATGTTTAATTTTAGTGTTAAGTATTTCAATTTTTCGCTTTTTTCTTGGACTTTCCTCATAAACGCAGGTTCCGTAATCACAATTTGAACACGAAATGTTATTTTCTGCGTCTCCATCGCATTTAATCTTTAAGTTTCTACACTTTTGGCAAGCTCTATGATTAATTTTACCTCTTGGTTGTCGTTTTTCTGGTTGGTTCACAGTGGAGGATAAGAATGTTGGAACAGAAGATTCAGGTTGAATCGAACTCATTTTTATAACAATTTTTTATGCGAAGTTATGTACGGTATGTGTGTATTTTTAAATCAAGTGTTGTATGGAATCAGTAAGTATATAATAAAAAGATCAAGAGTATGATGTTTTAAATAGTTATGATCGAGAACTTGAACTTTTCAAAAAAAAGATTGTTATTAATGAAAAAAAATAAAGAAATGAATATTATCAATATTTTCTAAGTTAAAAAAAAAAAAAACAAAATTTTTTTGTTAATGCGTATGAAATGCGATAATAATAATATACAAGAATTAGAATTCTGAAAAGAGTGATAATGTTTTTTTTTTTTAAAAAAAAAAAAAAAAAAAATATATTTTTAAATAATTTAACCAAGAAAAAAATATTTGGCACTTCTTGAAAGGAAGAATGAAAAGACAGAAAAGCTGTGTTTATATATCTTTAATTGAGACACAGAAAAATTTTTATTGCTGCTGTGCGGTTCTTATATTCAATTTCACTATTTATTTGTTATTTAAAAAGATTTTTATTCAAGTTATTCAAGTTGAAGAAGAGCAATTCTAATTTATGCTTTTTTTTGTACTCCCATTTTGGTATAAAACAAAATTAAGGGGCAAATTTTTTGTTATGATGAGGTAAAATGGAAATGGATCGTCTTTGATAGCCATATTAAGGCTAGACCGCTAGAGCAATGATGTGCATTGGAAGCTTCTATTTTGGAAGGTTTGCTCACGCACCCCAGATTAAAATCCTATGGCACGCCGAGCTGGTCAAAAAGGTCAGCCGGTTCTGATGTCCGGGTCTGACAAAAGATCAGCTCAGTGCTGACAAAATGTCATCCGGCGCTGATAAAGATCAGCACCGAGCTGATAATTTGTCAGAACTGAGTTGACAAAGATCAGCACCGGGTTGACAAATTGAGTTGACAAAAGATCTGATCTTTTTGTCAGCGCTGGGGTTGACAAAATTTGTCAGCAGGTTTTAACAGTTAAGTTTAGCGTAGTTTTAAAAAAAAAAATTAGTTTTTAGTTTTTAAATTTATTAGAAAATTTTTCGTGGAGAAATTTTTTTTTTTATAAAATAAATTTTTTGATAGAGAATTTTTTTTTAATAATAAAATTTCATTAGATAATTTTTTTATTGATAAGGAATTTCTTTTAATAGAGGACTTTTTTTTTAGATAATTTTGTTAAGAATTTTTAATAAGGAGATTTTTTTTGACAGATAATTTCGTTGGAAAATTTTTTTTTTAACAGGAGATTTTTTTTTGATAGAGAATTTCGGTAAAGAATTTTTTTTTTTAACAAAGAACTTTATTGAGAATTTTTTTTTATAGAAAATTCATTGGAGAATCTTTTTAATTTTTTTTGAGATAATTTTGTTAGAAATTTTTTTTTAATAGAGGTGAGTTGAGAATTTTATTTTTGTAGAAAATTCGTCGAAGAATTTTTAATAGGAAAGATTTTTTTTTTCTTGATAGATAATTTTTCTTTATAAAGAATTTCTTTTAGGAACTTTTTTGGTAGGAAATTTCATTAGAGAATTTTTTTTTTTAATAGGGAGTTTATATTTGATAGAGAATTTCGTTAAGGAATTTTTCTTTAATGATAGATCATTTCGTTAGTAAATTTTATAACAGAGGATATATTTTTTTTTGATCGAGAATTTTGGTAAAGAAATTTTTTTTTTTAATAGAATTGTTTTTAATGGGTAAGAATCTTTTTTGAATTTTTTTTTTAATAGGAAAATGTGTTTTTTGATGGAAGATTTTCGTTAGAACTTTTTTCTTTAATAGGGGATATTTTTTTTTGATAATTTTGTTGGTTGAAAAGTTTTTTTATGAGTGAGTCTTTTTTTTATGAAGAATTTCATTTAGAAGTCTTTTATCGCTGTTTTCAAATTAGTGGGACCCCTTGCATGTCACTCCCTAAGGAAATCGGTTTTCGTAAATGTGGAAAACCCAGAATTTTCCTGAATAACTTTATAGGAAAGGTCCGATTGCTAGTGATTTCTGGAGGAAATCTCAGGAAATTCTCAGTTATTCAAGTAGTTTGCTTATAAGTGAGGGATAAAACTTTGTGTAACATTAACACTTTTTTATAAGCAAACTATATAACTGAAAATTTCCTGAGATTTCCTCTGGAAGTCGCTAATAATTGATCCTTTCCTACATAGTTATTCAGGAATATTCTGGGTTTTCGCAAATTTTTGAAAATCGATTTTCTTAGGGGGTAATATGCAGGGGGTCCCACTAATTTGAAAACAGCGATAATAGAAAATTTTATTGAAAATAATTTTTTTTAATAAGTATATTGAGAATTTGGCTTGAAATTTTTTTTTTTTTAATAAAGTATTTCGTTTTTTTTTTCATGAAAATTTATTGGAAATTCATTACAATTTTTTTTTTTAATGATATTATAAAATAAATGGTTTGCTAGCAGCATAAATTTGAAAAATTTGAATATTTTTTTTTAATTTTATTCTTAGTATGTGGTTTTAATTTTTTTTAATTTTTATCTTTTTGATCTATATTAGCAGCATACTTTGTTAATTTTATCAATTTTTCTTAAATTAATTACTAGCTTTTAGCTTTAGTATTTTATGGTAGTTTTTCTTTAATTTCGTTGTTATTTAATATTTAATTTAGTTTTATTAAATTTTTATTATTTTTACTTTAATTTATTTTTTATTTTTATGATATTTTTTTAAAATTTATTTTATTTTATTTAATTTTTTTTAGTTTATTTAAAGTATTTTCTCTTTTTTTGATTAAATAATATTAAATAATTATTATAAAAACATTTTTTTTTTTTTAATTATTAATAATGATTTTTTTAATATTTATATTGTTATTTGATAGAATTCTAAATATTTTTTATTTATATTAACAAATTATTTCATATTGTATTTTTGCAAATTTTTAAATCAGAATAGTAATAAAATTATTACAATTAGATATTTCTTATTAAGATAAATTTAAGTATAAAGTTTATTTATTGGTTAGCTAAAAAGAAAGGGAATGTAGTTTAAAATTTTGAAAATACTCCTGAAATAAGCAATTTTTTGTTGATCAGCTAATAAATAAACTTTACATATATAAATAATTTATTTAAAACTCTAAATAATTCTTATACAAGTAAAATATTAAAAATATTTTTTATTAATAGCTCTAAACAAAAATTTTTATTATAAATTGCTAAATATTATTCTTATATAATTTTATATATTGTATAAAAATAAATAAATTTTTAATTTTTATTTTTAAATCCTTAATTAGTTTTATCTTAATAATTTTAGACGATTTCTATTTGTACACAGGGTGTTCAATCATGTATTTCTAAAAAAGTAAATTTTCTATGTAGATCATTTAATGCTGGGCAGAATTAACGAAAAAACAGAAGAAAAACAGAATTTGTTAAATAAATCAAAATTGACATTCAAAATGTACTTTGGCACTTTAAGTAAACTCGCAAAGCAGACAAAAATACACATATTATACATTTCTTTTAAAATTATATTTATTAAAAATTTTTATATATAATTTATTTTGCGAAGTCACGTGATACGTGTATGAACACCCAGTGTAAATTAAGAAATTTTCATAATTTTATTATATAAAAACAATAAAAAATAAAATGTTTATTTATAATTTTATGAAATTATTAGGACAGTAGCATATATTACATTATATTTAATGGTATTTTCAATTTTCGTGAAAATAAATATTTCCTTTTGGAATTGTGTATTGTTACACCATCTTAATTCTGGCCGGCACTATGAATTTTAGTTAAAAAATTTGATCGGTCCTATTAGACCGATCGGTCCTAATCGGTCCAGTCCTAGGACCAGACCACAGTCCTGTCGGTACAGACCGGACCGTCAACATCCCTACCCATTACCTCTTTGGCTTTTTTCTACAAGCTTGTCATTCTTTACATAATCTTTTTTTTATGCTTTTCAGGCATCTCAACTTCAAATATTTCCTGAGAAGAAGCCATTTGGATTACAGCATTAACAACACTTTTTATAGAGAAATTGAAATATAGTATATAAAAAAGTATGGCTGCAGCATTAGTATGATTAATAATCAATATAATTAAAATGTTTTATTTTATATACAGTCAAAATTCGATATAACGAACCCTCTGTTCAGATGATTTTAGGTCATTATACTGAGAGTTCGGTAAAACAAATATTCTTGTTATACCGAACTTAATATGCAAATTTTTTATAATTCGGTTTATCAATTTTTTATTTATAAAACTTGAGCTACAGATAAAGTAACACGCTTATTTGTAAACATAACAATAATAAAAGAGTTAATAAAAGGGGGCGAAAAATTTGTCTTGTAATTATGAGATATTTAACTTACATCTGTTATCTTACTCTCTTTGGTGAAGATCGATGAAAAATCGGCATATAGAATAAAAAAAATTTTTTTTATAACGATGATCGGTATATAGAAAAAAAAATCGGTATCGGCTTATCGCGAATAATACAATATAACTGGTTTACAGCTTAACGTCGGTATAGCTATATCGCGAAATTTATAATAAAATCGGTATATAGTAGTAAAATTAATTATACGTGGATTTGGTTTGGGGAAAAAATCGGTATGTCAAAATCGGTTTATCCCGAATCATTATATCGAGTTCTGACTGTAATTAAAAATTTATTATAACTTTTGTTAGTTGATGGAGATAGCCAAGAAATTGTCTTATATGAGTATTAATTGTAAATAAATAAATATTAAAAACCGAAAAAAAAATAGCGAAAAAGTCTTTCTATTAGTGTTAATTATTAAAAAAATGAATAATAAAAAAAAAAACTAAAAATAAAATATTTTTTTAAAGAAATTAAAATTTTGGGTTAAGGAATAAATTAAAATTTTTTTTTCGCTTTTAAAAAAAAACAAATTGCACTATAACGGTCTATTGTTATTATTAAAAAAAATTAATTGTAACGATCTATTGACATTAAAAAAAAAATTTATTATTTTTGGCGCGCCGATATGGACAGTTTGGTATTGTAACTAAAAAAAAATCTTACTAAAAATCAATTATTAATAAGTTAATTGTTAGTATTGGGACTAAAAAAAAAAAATTTACATATTCTAGTTGTAACTTGTTGCTTCGCACCAGGATTGGTGGCTGGAATTATATGATTGGCATATAAATTTCGCTTTTTTGAATTTTTTTAACGTCACGTAATAAAATGGCCAATGGAAGTAAGGTTGCACAATTTAGAATTTATTTACTAACAATTTTTTAATTACATAGATTAGTACCAGCACGAATCACACGTCACGCAATTCAATACAGGTTAATATAAAATCACTGGCAATGCATAAAAGAATAAAAAAATAATTATTCCTCACAAACCACCATACGAATTTGATCAAAAAGACAAGTATATAGTTTGTTAAATATATATTCATTAAATGATACTAGCTTGTTAAAAATGATTTATTTCATTATATACAATTATCCAACCACTACTTTGTCAAATATCAAAATACGATGTATTTTTTATTTATTTTAAACGTACTTTTTCTTTTAATTTAATAAGTAATATCTTAATGTTTTTTGAATGTTTTACAAATTTAAATTTATTTAAAGGTAGCTACTTAGAGGGTGCCATTCGTGCCACATCATACCATTATTTAGCACGAGGAGCGGTATTACCATTGCTTAAGAGAACTCGTTTGTTGAATTGATAATTAATATCATAGGGTTGATCCCGTACAATAGCATACAAACATTGTATTTTAGCTTATAATAAAATCAAATATTTGAAGCACAACTTGGAGAATCCACAGCAAAATTTTCTTGCATTTAGGCGCAGCAAATCATGATATGCTCGTGACATAATATCACATGACTAGCCACGTTATATATAAAACTTGACAGTTTTTTTATTAGAATTTTGAGTGCTTATAAAAGTGTTCATGATAAATATTTATTATAACAGCAAATAATCTAATTTTTATTCTTCAAATTGTAATCTGGTTTTAAATTACACTCCAGTCTGTACTTATAAACTGGTCTTAAACAAAAACCTGTTCACCGATAAAATGGGCTGATACCAGACTGATACCAGCTGTACAGGTGAAGACCGGTTTGAAATAAGTTTTGGCTTTGTAACCAGTCTCGGAGCATTATATATACAGTACTTTAAAATACTGCACTTATCAATAAGAATTTTTTTTCTTAACAGTTAACGCAAGATGCATCAAAAAACATTTTGGGTTTAAAAATATGTATAGCAAATTGGTAATATTTGTATGTTGTAATCATATGATAAATAAGCGCAGAACCAATTTACTAATTTATTAAACGGCGTTGTATAATCGAGAAATTATAGATTGCACAATGATGAATAGAAGACCTTTTGTTGACTCTAAACGGAAATAACATAATAAATTCGCTCCTCCGTTTCGTGGAACTATGAAATAATTCGAACACAAACTTAACTGTCACAAGGTCACGTGATATTATAAGGAGATGCATAAAATCAGTAATAACACGGTCAATCATTTAACGCCGATAAAATAAATAAAATAAATAAAATAAATAAATCTTTAACGCCGACCTGCTGAATACATAATTGGAAGATTCTTTTGAATTCTAAAGAACGAAACTAACTATATTAAGTAAAAAAGTTTGTTAAGTTAGATTAGATGGAATTCTAGAATTCTAGAATTCTTGCATGGAATCGGCAAGGTTAGGTTCGTTTGTCTGGGTAATTTACTATACTTTTTAGTTTGTATTTTTTGTATCAATGGTTTTTGTACTGTTTACATATACTTTAATAAATTGACTGATAATCTTAGCACAAAAAAAAAAAGAATTCTTACATGGAATCGCAAGTACAATCAGCATATAGAATTATGGATGAATATAAATGTCGTTGCATCCAAATTTTTTTTTTTAAAAAAAATTTCCTGAATTTCTTAAATATAACAAATACCTGATATAAAAAATGGAATTTACAAATACTACTTGCAACAATAATTCATTAAATCCGACGCAAAAATTAAAATCTAGTCCTGTACCGATTCAATTTATTTCTTTTAACAGACATGATGAAAAATGTAATTATTGCGAAAATAAATACTCCAAAACACTCTTATTTTCCCAGAAATATTGCAAAGATTGTTTATTGAAATATTGTAAAGATAACAATACCGTTGAATACTTGGATGTACATATACTACAACTTAAAGAATCTAACGTTGTAATATCACATTTTAAACAAATAATTTCATACATGTTTGCCGAAAAAGGAAGCATAAAAAAACGTGAAAAAGATTGTAAATTATGCGGGAAATTAATTTACCAAAAATGTTTTCGCAAAAATATTGATTTTAGATTGTGTTCAGATTGTTATAAAATTTCTTCTGGATGGATTGAATCAACTTTGACAAAAAAAACCATTCCAATCCTTTATTTACCTTGGTGGGATTCTCATGATAAATGTGCAGTTTGTAATCAAATCCTGAAATTTAATTCTGATCATCAAAAATGGTGTTCAAATTGCATTATGATTTATATTGGATGTAGATATTGTTTAACGACAAATATTATCTTTGGAATTACGGACCAATCTCAATGTAAAAGATGCGAAAGAATGCTATTAATCACTATTGAAATAAATACTATTGAAAAGAAAATTATTTTTTCCACAAAAATCAACTCTGATAATCATTATCAAATTGTTAATTTTATGGATAATAGAGTTGAAACTTCTGCTTCATTAGAGGTATACAGTTTTATAAAAAACCTTAATTATCTTCCTTTAAGACCATTAATGGACTGGGTTTCATACTTCCAAAGTACCAATTTAATAAATGGTGAAAACTCAATGATTGCGCCAATTATGTTTATTCCTTTTAATAATAATGAGGAACAATGTCATTATTGTAATGAGCCTTATTCTGTAACACTTTTGTTTCAACAAAAATATTGTAAATACTGCCTTTTTTTATATATTAAATATACGGCTAATAACAGTTTGGATGTATGTATAAGCACAAAAACTTGGTGTGATAGACATAAATTAAGAAACTTGGATTTTTATACAAAGAATACTCAAGAATGGTGCAACAGTTGTTCTGAAGTTTCATGTTTTAAACAAATAGTTACA
>JADRCO010000105.1:0-53797 GCA_021464525.1 Rhizophagus sp. LPA8_4_AMF | reverse complement strand
ACGAAAGGAAAGGGAACTGAAAGCGAAAGGGAAGGGGAAAACGAAAGGGAAAGGGAAAGCGAAAGGGAAGGGGAAAACGAAAGGGAAAGGGGAAACGAAGGGAAAGGGAACTGAAAGCGAAAGGGAAGGGGAAAACGAAAGAGAAAGGGAACACGAAAGGGAAAGGGGAAAGCGAAAGGGAAAGGGGAAACGAAAGGAAAGGGAACTGAAAGCGAAAGGGAAGGGGAAAACGAAAGGGAAAGGGGAAACGAAGGGAAAGGGGAACTGAAAGCGAAAGGGAAGGGGAAAACGAAAGGGAAAGGGGAAACGAAGGGAAAGGGGAACTGAAAGCGAAAGGGAAGGGGAAAACGAAAGAGAAAGGGAAAACGAAAGGGAAAGAGGAAAGTGAAAGGGAAAGGGGAAAGCGAAAGGGAAAGGGGAAACGAAGGGAAAGGGGAACTGAAAGCGAAAGGGAACGGGAAAACGAAAGGGAAAGGGGAAAGCGAAAGGGAAAGGGGAAAACGAAAGGGAAACGAAAGGGAAACTGACAGGGAAAGGGGAAAACGAAAGGGAAGGGGAAACGAAGGGAAAGGGAAAACGAAAGGGAAAGAGAAAAGCGAGAGAGGGAGCAAGGAAATACACAAACATACACCACCCACACACAAACCCACACACAACAACTCACTTACCTAAAGGAAGACGTAAGGAAATGGAACCAAAGAATAAAGAGAAGACCTAGTCAGAGAGAAATAAAACAGACCTAAAAAAAAGAAGACAGAAAAAAACTGACAGTATTTAAATTATATACTTATGACAAAACACATCAAGATTATGTGTTACATGTCATAAGGAATTATTATTTGCATATTTGCATGAGTAATTTTTTCGCGTAACTTTATTCATATGATGTGACCATTATTAAGTCCGAAGTGCTGTTCAAGGGTTTATTACATGGGTTAACTATCAACACTAGACGATACTATAACAACTATACTATTTACATTTTCAGTATTTTCAGTGAAGAAAGAATGTGCGTAAAGCGTCTTGTTCACTTTGAGAGAAATTGAAACGATTAATTTCCGTTCTCAGAGTATCCATACCATAAAAACTTATTGGGTTTATACTGAGGTATATATATAAAATCGAACAGGGACGATGCCGCATAAAAAAGCAGATATTGATCGTGTTACATCACCAATCAAAAATAAGCAATATGTAATAGTTATTTCACGGGATGCCGTACATATCATTAATCATCACGGCGGAGCCGTGATGATAATGAGATCAAGGCTGATCCGTGAAATAACTGATTTATACCACGGAGACTAACGTCCCGTATACAATTTTAAACTACTGATAGACTTTTTTAGCTTATCCTTTTAAATAAACATCACCCATAAAAATATCAATAAGGAAAATCACGGACGACTATTAGGAAACGTGGTATAAATGTATATATTTTTTAAATTGTAGAACAGAGCAGATTTAGGTTAAATCGCCGGTAGATTTTACGCAAAGCGTCATATTATTTAAATTCATATTAATATATACAGTTAATTAAAATATATCACTAAATTTAAAAAAATGCAAGTTAATTTTTCTTTAGTTTGTAACGATATTATAAAAAAAATAATAAATATTTTTCCTAAAAATATCATGATTAAAATAAATTATTCAATATGTTGTGTTGTAATAAACTAAAAATTGCAAACAAAAAGCATTATATAATCGGTATTATGTATACACCGATGAATTTTTTTGTAAATTACTCCACCGGTGTAAAAAAGTATAAATCCATCGGTGTATACGTCATATACAATGAGATAAGCCTGTTATTCCATGGGTATCTAGTAAATACTCCATATACACCGATGCTCCGCCCCAAGGCGTCGGTGATTATTTCAGTTATTCATTGATACCCATGGAATAACAAGTATAAATATGATTGTTAAAAGATGCGGAGGGACATGCATGATTTGAGATCAAATATTTCGTTATGGCATATGTAGTAAGGCGATGCAGAACAGAGGTAAAACAAGTAAGTGCGTGATGTACTGATGCTAGTAGACAGAAGGAAAAACAGGTATAATGCAAATTTGTGATAACATACTATTGATAGTCCTACGCTACGCTGGATAAAATACAATCAATACTCAAGAATAAATCTGATAAGCCAAGCAAATAATATAATACTTCAACTTATGTTTTGTATCTAAAATGATATTAATGTTAAAATTTGTGAAACATTATCAAAAGCTTGCAAATTTGCGTAATCACATGCCAGCCGAACATTAGTCAAATGACATGTGATTACGCAAATCCGCAAAATTAATGACCCTATATAATATTAAATTCGAAGTAGTACAAAATAAGCCTACCTATATTCTATACCAGATTTATCCATATTTTATCCCAATAAATCTAGGGTATAAGCCCATCAGCGGTGTACAACAATATGACTGGGCTTATAATAACTAGCTTAACCGATAACTCCGTTGAAACTTTCTTTTCCCACCTAAATTTCTAAGATGACGTTGCCTTATTTAACGGACGATTGTATTTATTATATCTTACAACACCTTCAAAATGATCGTTCGACTTTATTTAATTGTTTATTAGTTAATCGATTTTGGTGTAGATCAGCAATTCCTTTGCTTTATGCAAACCCTTTCGTAAATATAACTGAAAAAAATTACCCGATAATCTTGACCTTAATTTTTTGCTTTAATAAAGCAGAAATTTTACAATTGAAGAATCAACTAGGGCTAAGCCAGGTTAATAATATTAATTTCGATGAAGAGCATAAACCATTATTTGAATATCCAAAATATTTGGAAAATTATAATTATTTTGCAATAAATTCTGTAATTCGTAGATTTTTTGTAAAATTATGTTCAGGTTCATCAATTTCTCGAAATAAAATATATTGTACTATTCCAATATTTCATCATTCAATTTTACGTCAAAGTAGAAATATTAAACAGTTAGATACTTTCTTATATTTATTTTATAGTGAAAATTTTAAAAATTTTAATATTCAAAATTTCACTTCAAATTTAACAAAATTAAGTTCATTATCATTAAATTTTTATTTATATTACCTTGTTAATAATGAAATTGAACAAGAATTTTTAAGCAATATAGCAAGTATTTGCTTAAATTTGAGAAAATTAACAATTAATTTTCCTCAAACTCTAAGACCATTATTTCAACACATCACCCCCAATAACTTGATCAACACTACTATTATGGAAAAGCTTCGTAAAATTATTCAAAAGCAAAACAAACTTAAAATATTTAAGATAATGAATTGCCATTCTTTATTAAATAATATTTTTTTATCTTTAGAATTTCAAAAGCATTCTTTAATTCATATTGAATTTACAAAATGTGACTTTAATAATGTTAGTTTAAAAAGTTTTAGCAATTTATATAATTTAAAATATTTAACTTTTGAAAGTTGTAAAGGTATTATATTATTAGGTCAATGTGAAGTTTTAAATTTTGCTTCATTTAAGCTCATGAAACTATCATTTATACGCAATATTTGGAACGTTGACGTCACATCATTAATGATCAAATATTTAGGTGCATCATTACAAAGATTAATATTAATTGAAAATCCAACAATACCTGTTGTTGAAAATATATCAATGTATTGTCCAAATCTTATTTTTTTAAAAATAAGAATTAGTAATACCCATTTTGATTTATTAGTGTTACCTTTTTTAAAAAATTTAAAGATAAGAATATTAAATATTAATATTCCTTATTATAATTCTAATAATATTAATGAATTTTTTATAAATTTAGCAAAAAATATACCTATTAATATTAGTAAAATTTCTATTTGTTCTCGTAAATCCAATAAGTTTAAGGAATTTTTAGAAAATTGTCATGATAGGTTTGAAGTAATTAATTTAAATCAAATTATTGAATTAGAATTTCTTAAAATTATTTTAAATTATATTGAAAGGAATAACAATACTTTAAAGATTATTGGTATGACGGGTTTGGATAAAGAATTGAATGATGAGGTATTAAACCTATTGGATCAAATTAAAGCTAAAGGAGTAAAAATAATGGATTTTTATAGCACTTATAATGATATGTAATATTTAGTATTAATTAATATTTAGTAAGCTATTAAGGATTTAAAGGATTTATTTGATTTATTTTTTTTTTATTTAGTGCAAATATTGCCATCAGTTATTATTACTACTTTTCTCATTATTCAATAAACATAAAATGAAACGTTAATAATATTGATTTTTTTTTTTTTTGTTTTTCTTTATTTAAAAAAATTTCTGCATCAATGTATATAAATCAATAAATTTTCATTATAAATAATTTTTAATACTAGGTATTGGAGGTATTACTAAAAATATGTAACATCAAATAAATTCTTGAAATAGTAACGGTATTAAATGTTACACCTGATCTTGAAAATTGATTGGTCGTTTACGCGGCGTGACAGACAAACCTTGAGTGTCTACGCTACGCTTCAGATAATAATAAAATTGGTAAATTCTTAAAAGTAATTTTATAAGGATTTCTTACCGTATCTCCTTTCCTCTCCAGGACATGTTTTCTTTGATCAAAGTGTTGAAACTTCGTTGTAAAGAGGAAGAAAACGACTGCCCAATAATTTTATCGTAAAAATACCATAGTTATAAGTCGATAATGATCACATCACTTATACATATTTATAAAAAATCGATATCTGAGTTATTCCATACGTGATGAACAAGTCCGATTATTCTCTCAAGAAAAGTCTTATTAATCAAAGTGCTGAAATTACTTTCTAAAGTAATAAATTTATGAGTAAAAATATATGTAGCTCCGAAAATATTCAAGCAAATTGACAAAATTAATATCTGAGTTTTTCCAAACTTATTGAAGAACTTTACTTTACTTATTTCTAAAAGACAGTTAACTTTGGGCAAACCGCCGAAATTATGTTGTAAATCTATATATAAAATATAAAATGAATAAAATAATCTATTGGTATCTATACCAAATAATTGTTCAAGTTAAAGCATCCTCGGATTTTAGTCATTAAAAAATGAAATAAAGAGAAAGGATAATGTCACCTGTTTTAGTTGTAATAGCTGGGTATAAATTTAAAGATATGAAACCTATAGGTGGTGAATCTGCAAAAGTGTATTCTGCAACTTGGATTGATGGTATAGCAAAATACACTAAACATGATGGAAGTTGGATAAAATCAGAATCTGTCTCCTTTTGAAGTTGTTCCAGTGTCTCATCGATTTTCGTATGAAAGAGAGTAGGGATGCAAAATTTGCGAAATTAACAGATAAACCAATAAGGCTGATGCGCCACTATCACGGTTCTCAATCCCTACAAAAATATTTCACAATAAAATTCAGCATAAATATCCCATAGTTTGTAAATCGAAAAAATAGTTAATAAAGTTAGTACGATCGACAAGTTCATTTAGCACGATTATTCTACCTGAAAAAATTTTTTTTTTTTACACGTAATACTGGGAATGTGGGATTATTGTTAATGCCTAACAAGGAAAAATATAAATTGATAAATGCGCAAATTATTTTGGAAATTTGCAAAATGATTATTTCTCCTTTGCAATAATTTATAACTCTAAATTATATCCGAACCAACATGTTAACTGTAACCGCATAGTGGTTCGATCCGAGTGAAATCCGGATGAAAAACTTTTATTTAATGAAAATTTGGATAAAAAAAAATTATTTTAAAATTTCAGCTCTATCATTATATGCGAATCATTAAACAAGTTAATTGTTACAGTTGTTTTCATAAATTACGGGACACTCGCATCAGAAAATTTTTTCCACGTAAAATCCACATGGAAATCCATAACAAATATTGTGGAAATCTGAATAGTTCCAATATTTTCCGAATACCCTGTGACAAAACACATGGAATTTTCGGCGTAGATCTACAAATTCTACGTGGAATTGTATGGAAATTCCACATATTATTACATGGATCGATGATCTACCTAAAAATTTCATGGTTCGGTATTTTTGTCTCTTGCCGAAAGTAACTTGGTAAAAATAAAACCGTACCGCTGTACTCGGATTAGTGCTTCGAATCTAGCGATATAATTTTTACCTTGTTCTAAGTTTTACCGAGTATTGCCGAATATCTCGAGTGTATCCCGGCATGTGATTTTGTGTGCAGATCATTGGTTCGGGGAATATTTTTAAGTTACCCGAAATTTGAAATTTGACGATCCGGATGAATCCGACAAAATCCGGTTCAAAACACGCGGTTTTTCATTCGGATTTTAGGTTTAATCCGGATCAATCCGTGATTTGTGTTCTAAAGAGAAGACTAGAAAGGTGTAGTAGAAAAGGTGTACGATAGTGTTACAGAATTTTACCAAAGTTACCCTGGTGCCAATCATCATTAAGTACTACAAAATTTACGTACAACCATATGACTTCTAAAATTAGGCTTATAAAAACTAAATTATTTCGATACTTCTTGAAAAATTTTTTTTTCTTTACTAAATTTCTAAAGATGACTTTGCCTTATTTACCAGATGATTGTATTTATTACATTTTACAACACCTTCAAAATGATCGTTCGACTTTATTTAATTGTATATTAGTTAATCGATTTTGGTGTAAATCAACGATTCCTTTGCTTTATGCAAATCCTTTCGTAAATATAACTGAAAAAAATTACCCGATAATCTTGACCTTAATTTTTTGCTTTAATAAAGCGGAAATTTTACAATTGAAGAATCAACTAGGACCAAGCCAGATTAATAAGATTAATTTCGATAAAGAATATAGACCATTATTTGAATATCCAAAATATCTAGAAAATTATAATCATTTTACAATAAATTCCGTTATTAATAGATGTTTTGTAGGATATTTTTCAGATTTATCAATTTCTCAAAACAAAATATGTGATGATATTATTCCAATATTTCATCAATCAATTTTACGTCAAAGTAGAAACATTAAACAAATAGATATTTTATTACACATATTTTATAGTGAATGTTTTAAAAATTTTAATATTAAAAATTTCACTTCAAATTTAACAAAATTAAATTCATTAACATTAACTTTTCATTTAAATGGCAATTTTAATAATGAAATTGAGCAAGAATTTTTAAGCAAAATAGCAAGAAATTTGAGAAAATTAATAATTAATCTTCCTCGAACTCAAAGATCATTGTTTCAACATACCACTTCCAATAATTTGATCAATACTACTACTATGGAAAAGCTTTGTACAATTATTCAAAAACAAAACAAACTTAAAATATTTAAGATAATGAATTGCCATTCGTTATTGAATAATATTCTTTTATCTTTAGAATTTCAAAAACATTCTTTAGCTCATATTGAATTTTCAAGATGTGACTTTAATAATGTTAGTTTAAAAAGTTTTAATAATTTATATAATTTAAAATATTTAACATTTGATAGTTGTAAAGGTACAATATTATTAGATCAATGTGAAATTTTAAATTTTGCTCCATTTAAGCTCAAGGAACTATCATTTAAACGTAATAATTGGAACGTTGACGTCACATCATTAATGATCAAATATTTAGGTGCATCACTACAAAGATTAATATTAATCGAAAATCCAACAATATCTGTTGTTGAAAATATATCAATGTATTGTCCAAATCTTATATTTTTAAAAATAAGACTTGACAATAGTTTTAATCTATTAGTGTTACCTTTTTTTAAAAATTTAAGAATAAGTATATTAAATATTAACGTTTCTTATTATAATTCTAATAATATTAATGAATTTTTTATAAATTTAGCAAATAATATACCTAGTAACATTAGTAAAATTTCTATTTATTCTTGTAATTTTAATAAGTTTAAGGAATTTTTAAAAAATTGTCATAATAGTTTTGAAATAATTAATTTAAATCATATTATTGAATTAGAATTTCTTAAAATTGTTTTAAATTATATTGATAGGAGTAACAATAGTTTGAAGATTATTGGTATGGCGGGATTAGGCAAAGAATTGAACGATGAAGAATTAAAATTATTGGATCAAATTAAAGCTAAAGGAGTTAAAATTGTGGAATTTTATAGTTTTAATAATTTTTATAATTATGTATAATACTAGATTTAATTTATTTACTATTTTTTTTTTTTATTTTAATTATTAAATAAAGCCATCATTTATTATTACTTTTCTCATTTTATTATTAAATAAATACTAAGTAACGGGAACCGTTGGGCGTCCGAAGCGTTACGATCGCATGATTATCAATAATATTACGTGTCACACCTGATCCTAAAATTTCATTGCCTATATATGTGGCGTGTGGCGTGACAGACTGACATTGTATGGTTTTGAGTGTACTTGAAAGTCGCTTCGGGCAATAAAAATGAAACGCAAACAATAATTATTGAACAAGTAGTACTAAACGGTTAGAACGGAATTGTACTTATCCCGGCCATATGAAGAGAACTTTAAAAAAGTGTCTATTATATCATAACAGGTTCTATAACTTAATAATAAACTACATTTAGCAAAATGGTTTCCTGGTTCATGGAAATTGAGAGATATCAAAGAGCCAGTCTCGAAGGATAAATACTTGTTATTCCATGGGTATCAATGAATAACTGAAATATTCACCGATGCCTTGGGGGCCCCCCCGAAGGGAGGGGAGCATCGGTGTATATGGAGTATTTATTAGATACCCATGGAATAACAGGCTTATCTCATTGTGTATGACATATACACCGATGGATTTTATACTTTTTTATACTTTTTTATACCGGTGGAGTAATTTACGAAAAAATCCATTGGTGTATACATAATACCGATGGGATAAAAAATTTGATTATATAATGGATATGGTATATTAATAATCATCTAACCGAAAAAATCATTAGAAATACCTTTTTTTATATTTGTTGTGGTCCAGATCGATTCTTGCCTCAGATCACAACTCACGCACCTCAGATTGAAATCGTCAGGTGAGGTGAGGCACGAAAAAAGCTTTATAACTGCCATGGTTTGCGGCTCGTTCCATTTGAGAAGCTAATATGCTACAAACTAACTATTTAGTAATTAATATAATCGCTTTGACCAATTTTTTTTTAATTCTATCGAAGTCTCGTGAATGATATTTTATTGGTTTATTATTGTAAATCATCACGTGTTCCGGTAAATCGAGCCATTTTTACCATAACCGAAAAAGCCATTTGTTCCATTAAACGAAAAATTAAAGTAAAGTTATAAAAATGATGGTTTAATGTAATAAATTATAATTGATGGTTGATTTAATATGAAATGTCAATTTGCGATGATTCAATCGACGTGCGACAATACGACATTTCCGGCGACTGTTATAACAAAAAGAAAATCACTAATATGTTTAAATATATTAACTCATTAAATTAATTTACTGAAACCTTCAATATAACCGAAAAAAAAGAACAATCAACCGAAAATATGGAATAGATCAGGTGCAGGCGTACCACACATTGCACATTCGGGTAAATTAAATGAAAATCAACCAAAGAATTCGAAAAAAAATTAATCAGCAATCAATTTTGAACAATTATTATTATTTGTCGAAGGTAAAGATTGGACTAAAAAAGATTAAAAAAAAGATGCGAAAAGCCGAAAACGTGTCAAAATTTTGTTGTACGTAATATGGTAGTTATCAGATGTAAAAAAAAGGAATCACGTACCATTATTTTACGATATAACGGCTCGATGGAAAAATGATGATGATATTGAAACTTTGAAAACATTAGGATACGTTAAGCGTTTACAATTTAAAAACAATATACCGTATATTACGGGCCATAGTACCCCGGGTATCTTGCAAAAATCGGGGGTTTGACCCTGTACCCCCGGGTACTAAACAAAACTTAAAAATTCCGTTTTTTGCGAATATCGCACGATATACCAGTCCAATTTGAGCGATCGTTTTTTTTATTTGAAGAGCGCAATGAGAGCTATCAAACAAAAAAATGATGGCTCAAATCTGATCACTGGATCACGAGATAAATGTAAAATACCACTCCGGGTACTATACAATTTTATGAAATTTTTCAAGAGGGGTACTATACATGGGGGGTACTATGGCCCGTGATATACGGTAAATATCAAACAGTAAAAGTGGGGATATATTTCTTTCACGATTTAGAAGAACGTATTATCAAAAAAGGAAATAGACGGGTAATGACGGTACTTTTCAAGAACAAGTGTCATTATTTAAGATTGTTTCTGGTATTATGAAGTTAAAAGAATTAGAAATAAATGTAAAGCGATCAAGAAACTCAAAAAGGAAATACTCAAAGAAAAAGTTAGGACTATTTCTTAGAGATAAGCAAAGAAATATATATAGTAGGATCACATCCGGTAAAATAATGAAAGTGAATGGTAAACAATGTTAACTGTTGGAGCAATGTAAGAAGAAGAGAAGGAGGAAAATGTAAGATATAAGAAGAGAAAATATTTTAGCAGAAGAATTTAATAAATTAAACGATGAGTTTCATATCAAGATTTCAAAAAGATCTAAACGAAGAAGTTAAAAATGATAATAACAAACGTTTAAAGGTAAGGCAGATTTAGGTATTAGACACAAATTTAAATAAATTAGGTTAATCTAGATAATAATTATCTTGTATATAGTTTAACACATTTTTTTTTAACTAAATAGTTTTATTGAATATATTTTATTAATATATTATAGACTGATATTATTTTGAAAGATACATAAAAATAGAAATGCAAATAAAAAAAATATTTAAAATAGTAAAATATAAAACAAATCAAATCGTTTTTTTGGAGCCTAGATTAAGTTATATTTCAGATCAATTGATACATAGAACGGGTATTAAAGTTAGGTTATCCAATTATATATCTGGTCTAAGTGTTAAAAATGATTAATAATTCTTTACCAAAAACATTCCTAATTGACAAGGATCACGAGGATCAAGAAAATATCTTGTTTTTGTACTACACGAAACAACGTACGCATTGTGTTTATGGCAAAAAATTTAGCAAAAAATAAAAATGAAATTTTAGGATTCAAATGGCCAGAATTGAAAAAAAATTTCTACCAATGTCTTGACGAATATGATGAAGATGAATTTCTTGAGAAATGGAATCAATTAAAAATAAAATATCTATTAGCTTCCAAATATTTAGAAAAAATGAATAGAAACATAACGTGATGAGCGCCATGCTATAATTGGCATTTATTATGACTGATATGACTACAATACAAAGGGAGAATCTTTCATGAATAGTACATGGACACTATGATACCACTATCAAACTTTTTAAATGCATTTGAGTCAGCATTGGAACAGAGAAAGGAAGATAGAAAATTTGCAAAATTTTGTAAGGACAATAAAATCATTTCATTATTAACAGAAAATCCTCATGAAAAACAAGCATCAGAACTGTTAACAAAGTATGTGTTAAAAAAACTCAGGAGTAGCTTTCTTAATGCAGGTCATATAGAAGTGAGAAAAATAACAGGTAAATAAAAACTTTTAATCTTGAAATAATTCCTAAATAATAATAACCATAATGGTTTTACTTCTTTTAAATGGTAATAATGATGAAGCTGAAGTTTCATTTTGTGTGGAATGATTTGGTAGGGAAGAGTCATTAAATACATTTTTGGTTAAAAAATAATCATTTTTTCATGTTCTTGTTATTACACAAATTTTCTGGCATTATTTGCCAGCATATCTTTAAAGTTGCAACTCAATTAGATTTAGTTCCTATAAGATGGTAAAAAGATCCGGATGAAATTATTCTAGTCAAGATGTACAGAATATTTTATAGTACTATTAATGGAGAATTAGTCAAGATGAAAACACCAATGTTGTTGTTATGAATATCACTTGAACTGAATTTGGTATATCAGCAGATATAAAAGCAGGACCTAAAATAGCATATGGCTTATTCCGATACTGATAACTCCGTGAAAACTTTCTTTTACTTCCAAAATTTCTAAGATGACTTTACCTTATTTACCAGATGATTGTATTTATTACATTTTACAACACCTTCAAAATGATCGTTCGACTTTATTTAATTGTATATTAGTTAATCGATTTTGGTGTAAATCAACGATTCCTTTGCTTTATGCAAATCCTTTTATAAATATAACTGAAAGAAATTACAAAATAATCTTGACCTTAATTTTTTGCTTTAATAGAGCAGAAATTTTACAAATGAAGAATCAACTAGGATTAAACCAGATTAATAATATTAATTTTGATGAGGAGTACAAACCATTATTTGAATATCTGAAATATTTGGAAAATTATAATTGTTTTATAATAAATTCCAAAATTCGTAGATTTTTTGTAATATTATGTTCAAGTTCAACAATTTCTCGAAATAAAATATATTCTACTATTCCGATATTTCATCAATCAATTTTACGTCAAAGTAGAAATATTAAACAACTAAATACTTTCATGTATTTATTTTATAGTGAAAGTTATAAAAACTTTAATATTCAAAATTTCACTTCAAATTTAAGAAAATTAAATTCATTATCACTAAATTTTTATTTAGATCAAAATTTTAAGAATGAAGTTGAACAAGAAATTTTAAGCAATATAGCAAGAATTTGTTCAAATTTGAGAAAATTAATAATTGTTCTTCCTCAAACTAAAAGATCATTGCTTCAACATGCCACTTCTGATAATTTACACAATAATACTACTTTGGAAAATCTCTGTACCATTATTCAAAAGCAACACAAACTTAAATTATTTAATATAACGAATTGTCATTCTTTATTAAATAATATTCTTTTATCTTTAGAATTTCAAAAGCATTCTTTAGTTCATTCTGAATTTTCAAGATGTGACTTTAATAATGTTAGTTTAAAAAGTTTTTATAATTTATATAATTTAGAATCTTTAATATTTAGAAATTGTAAAGGTACTATATTATTAGATCAACGTGAAGTTTTAAATTTTGCTTCATTTAAGCTCAAGGAACTATCATTTATAAGCAATAATTGGAACGTTGATGTCACATCATTAATGATCAAATATTTAGGTGTATCATTACAAAAATTATTAATTGAAAATCCAACAATACCTGTTGAATATATATCAATGTATTGTCCAAATCTTATTTTTTTAAATATAAGAATTGATGATAGTTTTAATTTATTAGTTTTACCTTCTTTTTTTAAAAATTTAAGTAGTAGTATATTAAATATTAATATTTCTTATTATAATTATAATGACTTTTTTATAAATTTAGCAAAAAATATACCTAATAATATTAGTAAAATTTCTATTTTTTGTCCTAAATTCAATAGATTTAAGGAATTTTTAGAGAATCGTCATGCTAATTTTGAAATAATTAATTTAAATCAAACTATTGGATTAGAATTTCTTAAAATTGTTTTAAATTATATTGAAGGAATAACAATAGTTTAAAGCTTTTTGGTATGGTGAGAAGATTGAACGAAGAATTGAATGAAGAGGAGTTAAAATTATTGGATCAAATTAAAGCTAAAGGAGTTAAAATAGTGGATTTTTATATCCTTTATAATAATTATAATAATTATGTATAACATTGTATGCAAGTAACTTGGGATTTATTTAATTTATGTACTAGCTTTTTTTTTACTTTATTTTATTTTACTCATTAAATAAAGCTATCATTTATTATTACTTTCCTCATTAATCATTAAAAATATAAAATGAAATGTTAGCAATATTGAATTTTTTTTTTTGACACATAAAATTGTATTTTTTTAAAAAAAATGTTAAAATAATAAAATTTTTATGAATACAAAATATAAATAATTCATATATTAAAATTGATAATTCTTAAAAGTAATTTTATAAGGATTCCACTTCTTTTCCCAGAACATGTTTTATTTGATCAAAGTGTTGAAATTACATTGTAAAGAAGGAAGCAATTACAATATTTCATCACAAAAATACTATAGCTATGAATTGGTAAAAATGTTCATATCCACTACTTATACATCGATATCTAAGTAATTCTATAACGTGATAAACAAACTTCAATTAGTCTCAAGAAATGACTTATTAATCAAAGTACTGTATCTACAAAATTTAATATCTGTTGAAGAACTTTACTTAATTCTAAAAGACGGTTAATTTTGGACAAAATGCCAAAATTATACTGTAAAATTCTACACATAAATATAAAATGAATTATAATAATTTATTTAAACTTTTATGTATATACTTTTTTAAGCTTTTACATAGAAACTTTTTAACTCTCGATATATGAACAATAAAAAGCTAAACGATAATATAATGATTACATTAAAATATTCCAATTTTTACATGCGTTACAATAATAAATTTAATTGTCACTTTTTCGATCATACAAGAAATATTTATTAAATCCTTCATTAAAATATTCATCTTAAAGTCATAAATAACCTTTGCTATCAGAAATATGGGTAAAAAAAAAATGAGCTAGATACGAGAATGGTTTGCAAGAAATTTAGTTAAACTTTGCATTTAGATTATGATGAACTTTTAAAGGTACCGAAACTCTTCTCAAATATCTTATATTTCTCATGAAAATGAAATGTTAAAACAGACATCCGCAAATGTGAAAATGTGCAGTAGATTTGCAGCCCATCTTTGGTCTATGATTATTGATTATTTTGATAAAATAAAGTTTTTACATGACTATTTATGCATTACTATATCTTATTAGGTCATATGACTTGATAATTATATAATATTAACGAAGTAATAATTCCTTAATAAAAATATTTTTTATACCCTAAACAAAGATATGATATTACTTCTTTTATCTCGCTTTTCCAATACGTACAATTTTCCTGCAGACAGGCTCAAGCTGTGGAAATTCCTACCGATCACATTGATCCTTTGAGTAATCTCCAGGCCTTCATTATAAAAAAATTCTTTAACATGATATGAAAATCTGGTATAACTCAGTAAAATTATGTATATTTCAGTAAATTGTATAATACTTATATTACGGATAACGCATGTCACACGAAATATCTTCGTTATATTAAATACAAATTCGTTATGAACAAAAATTTGATATAAATATCGAATACGCAACTCTCGAAGGACTAAAAAATTCCATACGTGCAATGTATCAGACGCCAGCAGCACTTAAAACAATGGAGCGGTACTCAACATGTTAAATGATAGCAGAAAAATACTATTCTCGTAACGATGAAATGTTCAAGTTGTTCGTGTCAAAAAAATATCTCAAGTTTACTGTGTTTATTGAGATGTCATCAAAACCCTTTTCAGATTGGACTTTCTCGAAGGTATGCCAGCTTGGTGAATTAGATGAGCCTTCATTATCAGTATTTCTGCCTTTCACTTGCGATTACAAAGATCTGAAAGATGATTCTTTCCGGGCAATTCTTAACCATCTTATAGTCGAACTGGAGGCCCGTCTCAAGTCTATTCCAATCAGTGGAAATGAAACATCAAAATCACAATATGTTTGCTGCTGGGGTAAATCTGTACGAAGGCAAGTTTGAGCTTCGACCCGAAAAAAATATCAGGATCCAATGGACACAGATCAGTCGATTTCGCAATAGACTTACTCCAAACCGCAAAAACTGTTGGTGTGACAGAGGTGGGTATTGCGCAGAGCACTACAACTCAAATCCGCTTTGATAAACTGTAAACGTAAGGTAAACAAGATGGAGGAAGGAACATTTGCGGGTAAGGTATTCGGAATTATTACAGATGCGAAAGAATGGTATTTTATTGAGTGTTCGTTTGACAACCAAGGTAGGCTGAAATTCAAACTATCAAAACCGTTAGCTGTCGTGTATAATAGTAATAAGGATATGGAAGGTATGGTTGAAAGTGTTCTTGGTCATATTTCTTAGTTATTGGATGAGGTATAAAAACCGGATTCAGATTCTCGAAGTGAAGAGAGGGTAATAAAAAAGCATAGGTCATCATACAATCTTGCCAGCGAAGTAAATCATCATAAAGTACCGATCCTGTATTTTATTTTTCGCATGTATTACGGTCAATGTCTGATATGTATTTATTTTTTTATCTCTGTATTAATAAAGCAAGTCTTTACGCTCACAATATGGAATTTGTATAATGAATTTTTAAATTAATAATCTTACGTGTAAAATTTAAATATTTTATTTTCCTAATAAAGTATAAAGATTTTTTTAAATTATCACGGATAAATTCATGTTACTATAATTAAACGGGAATATATGAATAAAATTATTTTTTTTAACTAGTATTATTTTTTGGAAATATTGCAATAATCTTTATATTTACCTCTTCATAGCAACTTCTATCAGTATCTTTAGTCGGCATAACTCTGATCAGTTTGGATTCTTTTGTATATAATCATATATTGATCATGTGATAGTTTGTTTAATTCATGTTCTCATAATATTAAATAATTTCATCGTGAAAAAAGTATTACTAATTATGTCATCAGAGCTTGGATTATTGAGATAGCGCATCACTGCATAGTAAATTCAAATTAACGGTCTCGACTCAACTAACATATCCTTGCCGAAATAATAGTGTGCAGTACGATATCGTTTCTGAGCAATAATAGGGATGCGTAACGTAAGATCTTATTCACTTATAATGTAAGTGACTCTCTATCTATATATGGAAATGAATCAGTATCAAAAATTAGTCACTAACTTTGTGTTAGCCTTCAAAAGTATATATAGCTGGTTACAAGAACTCAATCAGCAAGAACAACATTATTACGCGTGGCTGGAAAAATTATATAACCCATGGACGAAAACTTTAATTGCGGATTTCATGTACCCTTACATATATTTTTATCGATTTTTTTTTGTGTAAAAAATTATTTGAAATCCGTTCTATTATTTACTAAATGCAAACCGGTCCTACCAGAAAAATGGTTATCCCGCCAGGCTTTCGCCCGATCTTAGTCATAACCATATGGGATGCGACGTCACTTCTTTGGACCTTTCACACTTAACGGAAGAAAAATCTTCCGGAAAATATGGAACTGCTAGCGACGAGCATAATGGTGATGGAACCGGAAATAGAATACCGCCCTCGAATTGTAAACCTGACGTGGAAATATTCCCGAGAAAAGGAGAAGATAGTGAGGTATATTTTCGGTGCTTTAATCCGTTGCGGGAGTGTACCAAGACGAGAGATGATTCGCAACAACAATCTAGCAAGAGAGTCGAGAGTGAAAACGATGTGGGTACTGCAATAGGCCTCACATATTGCCCTAACTCCAAAACAATTAATGAGTTGCAAGCATCCTTTGGGAAATTGTTCCGAATCGGTACCATTAGAAGCACTACGTGGACAAAGGAGATCCCTAATGATGCGTGTCGTCTTGTTCTCCCGGTCCGAGAAACCCTTGATGATCAAGAAGCCGTGTCTATTATGTCAAATTGTGGCAAAAATGATGTCTCACAACAAGGTTGCAACGATTCACTCATGGTTGTCGATACGTTTGCAAGTGAACAAGATCGTCGTCGGGTTGCATCTACTTTTAGTTATGATCTTCCCATTGATAGTCGCGATCCAAAAAAACTTATTTATTATATGAAGCGTGTTGCGGAATTCGGTTTTAATCATATCATAATCGTTGGAGAGATCGATTACGGAATGATTTTTATGGATTGCTATGGTCGTTTCTTTCAATGGGAAAATGACTGTCAAGTGTTGTGGCCAAATGAATCAGATGATGGCTTACCATGGTTTGTGTTTGATGATGGAAATGTATATTAGTACAAAGAATAATCTAATTGTAATATTTACACTTGCGAGTATTTTTTTTTCATTTGATTTATTTTATTTCTGATGAAAGATAGAATTTAATAAATACGAAATTGCAAACAAAATTACAATTTTGCTTTTACATTATTTGCGAAATTCTTGAAAATAATAAAGTTATAAGTTTACTAACTGATGATAAATAAAAATTTAGCATGATGTTTGATCGACGTGTATCATACCGACTACTTAACAATAAAACTTTATGTAAGCAAACACAGAAAACTTTGAGGATTGATAATTTATTCGAACAAAAATATAGTGCCGATACTATTTTAAAATTTACTAAATCTCAGATTCAACCGATTATAGATCACTTCACCGAAACCCAATACGGAATTTGATGGTCCTGAAGGTGATGACCAGAAGACTAATGCATCGGAGGCGAAAGCGAACACCTTGACTTCAGCTAAGGCAAGTGTCTAAACTGAATCCCGCTTGCCAGAGTTGAATCTAAATGAACCGTTTCTTATCAAAAACAAATTTGACATAGAGACCCTTATCCTTCATTTACAACAAAAATTTGAAATGTCTAAGGAGCGATTAGAAGAATGTAAGAAAGATATTATATTAGAATTGGATGATTACCAGTGATATTAGGAAAAAATATTATGCGTAAGCATATGGGATCTTAGAATACAGACGAAGGAGGGCTGAGGGGGAACCCTGATCCCTGTCACCTATACAAAAAATAAGTTAAAATATATGGAGTAGATAGAGTAGTAATATGTAGCAGTATATAGAGCGTCATCATGTATAATAGGTTTCTACTAATAAAATTTTAAAGTAAAATATTTTATTAGTCTTTCCCCGAATGTTCCAGACCTTACTAATAAAAATTGTAAGCAGTATATTTTCTCCCGTGGAGTTTCGTAGAAATAGCTAACGAGTCTATTCTATTTTTGATCGTTCCGAAATGCTATCGGCGATATTGTAGACCAAACGTGCATTTGTCCCAAACCTGCACATCGGCCTAAATTAGAAGATCGTCGCTGGTACAGTCTTAAGGCATTATTAAAATGGGCTTCTAATTTAGGCCGATGTGCAGGTTTGGGACGAATGCACGTTTGGTCTACAACAGCGATTTATGACAGTAATCTAAATAGCTGAATGGCTTTATGATATATATTCCATTAAAAATACATAATATAAACGAAGAATCCAGCAAATGATGTATTAAGGGGAGAATTAAGAACCTATATTTAAAATTTAATTGCAAATTTGAAAACAATAAATTAATAAATTACTCAACTCTATCTGATTTATCAAAAAAAAAAAAAAATTTATTTAATGACACTTTTACCTAAAATACATAAAAGACATTAGATATTTGCCTATACTTAATGTTATTTTTTTTATTAATTATAAGGCCGGACAAACTCGAGTTTTTCGGTTCTCGTAACATTGAAATTTAAAATCGACCCGGGGTCCCAGATTTTATTTTTATTTTTTATAATAAAAAATTTTCAATTTTTTAAAAAAGTCCACCCGGTCAATTTTATAGTAAAAAACATATAAAAATTTTTTTCGAAGTTTATAAAAAGTGACCCGGCCGGGTGACAAGAACCGAAAAATCGAGTTTGTCCGGCCTAACGTTCAATTTATTTTATAAGTCTTTAGCGCATACATACTCGAATTTTAAAGGTTAATGAATACTATAGATTAAAACACTAAAAAAATCTTTAGATTTTAAGAATTTCTTGGTTTAACCTTAATTATTA
The DNA here is from genome assembly GCA_021464525.1 of Rhizophagus sp. LPA8_4_AMF. NCBI lineage: Eukaryota > Fungi > Glomeromycota > Glomeromycetes > Glomerales > Glomeraceae > Rhizophagus > Rhizophagus sp. LPA8_4_AMF. The sequence goes on along the minus strand of JADRCO010000105.1, from coordinate 34,305 downwards.
ATTCTCCACTAATCGTTATAATATCAGATTTATATTTAAGAGGTTCGTTCATATCCGCCATTTCAATATTATATTTTCTATAAATTAAGGTCAATAAGCACTTTAATTCTATCATTGCCAATTTTCTTCCCGGGCAGATTCTAGTTCCACCTCCCCACATAAAGAAAGAATTCTTAACGTGGTTTTTTTCAAGTAAATATTTATCACCTTCAATATTATAAAATCTATCAGGGTCAAATTTTTCAGGATCAGTCCAATAATCCTTACGCATCATCATTGCAGAAAAAAGCATTAGAAATGAAGTTCTTTTCGGCCAATTGTATCCTCCAAAACTATCATTTTCAACATTTACACGGCCTACTGTAAAAAATATAGGAATATGACGATATACTTCTTTTATAACTGCATCACAATATCGTAATTCATCAAGACCTTTGGATGTTACAGGATTTGTTAAATTTTTACCAAAAACTGTTTCCAATTCTTGTTGCAATTTTTGCTTCACTTCGGGATAATGTCCAAGATAATATACGATAAAGCAAAACAAATTCGCTGTCTAAAAAAAAAAAAAATATTAATTTTTGAAATAGATTGCAAAAATAAATAAAAAAATAATTTCATGCTTACAGTATCAGTTCCTCCAAGCATGGAATCGAATATATTAGCAAAAATTTCTTTGTCTGTCATTGGTCTTAAAACATCATCGGCATGCCTTACGACATCAAGATGACGTGAAGTATTTATAGTTATATGAGACGTCAACATATCATGACGAAGTGGTTGATCTAATGGTGTATTATCAATTTCAGTTCTTCTTTTTTTAATAATATTATGTATTTTATCATACAGGTAATCCCTATTTTTTAATAACCTTTTCACACTTCCACGAATAAATGGAACATAACGACGAATAAATTTATTAAAAACAAAAAAAACCATCGTTCCTTCCAGAAAAATTTCGATTGATCGAATAAAATTTTCAGATTCTTCAATTTTCATTTTTTCTTTTTCATTTATATTACGATTATTATTTTTAATAAGAGTATTATAATAAGAAAGAACGGAATCATTTTTTATTCCAGTCGCAATTTTAAGAATAATATCATTAGTAAATCTTCGCATCCATTTTGTAAGATTTAATTCATAATCTTCTCCAAGATTATTCCAATAAGATTCCATTTGTTCCCATAATTCAATCGTCCATTCAATAGCTTGATTATTAAAATTTGAAGTCGACATAGATTGAATAAAAAGTTGTCGATTATATTTCCAAGATTCATATATTTCATTGCTAATTATTCCTAAACCACTTGACTTAAAATATTCTTTCAAATCTTCGGTAATAATAAATCTAAAAGTATATTTAGATTTCGTTGAAGGTACAATCATATTTTCAATTAAATCCGGCCTACATAATACGATAAAACGTTGATTTGCTAACGCTATTTCGAACATATCACCATATTTTTTATGTAATAACATAAACCAATCATTAATTTCATATCCAAATTTTTGATGAACATTACCAAGAATAGGAATTGGAAATGGACCAGGTAAAGGATTTGGACGAGTGAAATATTTATAATAGAATTGAGTTACATATAAGATTATAAAAATTATCAAAAGAGAAAATATATCTGAAGTTTTAAACGAAGAGGAAATTTCGTTTATCATTTTTTTTTTTTTTAAAAAAAAAAAGGAAAAGGATAAGGATATATACCTCTAATTAACATTGACTTGACAATCATCATATGGGAGCTATTTATAGAATGGAACTTAAAAAGTTACGATTGCCACTGTGATCACGAACGTCGGGATATGAATCTTGTGGGGTTTACTAATTTACGCCCCAGGTTCCGATTGGTTAATCGTATTTCAATTTTTTATTGGTTAATGTCGATCACGTGTCAATCGCCCTACTCATCAAAATTTCCGCGTCAAATTTCCGTCCTGTGACGCGTCGCGTGAATTGACTACTAATTGATTAATTATTGATTAGAAAGCTTAAATTATAATCGCTCTCTTTCTATAAAATAAATTTATTAAATAAAGCAAAAAGAATTTTTTTATACCTTGCAAAAACGATATTAATTTATTAATTGTCTTGTCTTTGAAAAATTTTTTTTTTAACGGTTTGTCACGTGATTATCGAAACTTTCTTATTCACTATCACTATGTCAATACCTCCCGATATTAATGCAATTTTTGACATTGATGAAGAAAACGATGAAGTAAATATGGATATAAGTGACAGTGATATTGACAATATGCTTGATTCCATCCTGGATGCGACAAATGGTGTTGATCATACATGGGAAGAAGTTGAGGGTGATGATACGATATCAGAAAGCAAAAGATTTAAAACTTATTCACTTCCAGTAGAAGAATATATAAAGTGGATCAAAGGTCTTGAAAGGCAGGTCTCAGTTACATTCGTCATGACCATCGAAACCAATTAGGTGGTGCTAGGAAAAAATCAATGGACTGAGTGATGGTACTGTCACCGTTATGGTAAATATGACAGTATTGCTGGAAAAAATCCAAACAAAAAGACACGATTAGCCCAAAAGGAATCAAAAAAATGTGGTTGTAAAAGCTATATCCATGTCGCACTTCCTATTAATTCATCAACAGTAAGCTTACAGCATTATTATAAACACACCAACCATTCTCCTGGTCATTTATCAGATTTATGTTCATTGCGTCTTTCTGAAAATATCTGATATTTATTCAACAGCATGTACTTGAAGGGCTTGATAATGTTAGTATACAAAGACTTTTGTGATTTAGAGCAATTGAACTTCAGGATCAGGTAAAATCTATTGATGACCATTCGCAATTGCAAGATATTCAAATGCTAAGAGATTCTTTAATAACACGAGATGATATATATGCAATTGTATATAATACAATGAAATCATTTGCTTATCTTGATAAAGATGAATTTAATTCTTTGCAAAGCTGACAGGAAAAGTTAATCAGTGCTGGTGGGCATTGCTTATTTGAATGTCATAATGAAATGAATGATATTGGCTTCATATTTGCATTTCAAACAAAAAACCAAAAGGAACTTATTAAATCCTCAAGAGTATTGTGTTTGGATGGCACACATGGGATGAATCAACATGGTTATCATCTTTTTATGCTTATTATGTACCATTCAGTGACAGGAAGTGGATATCCAATCGCATTTTTAATAAGTGAATTTAAACGATCAAATACATTAAAGAGATGGTTAAATTATTTGAAACATGAGCATGAGAAATGGAATCCGGATATTTTCATGATTGATGATGCAGGTGAAGAAATAAAAGCTGTTAAAGAAAGTTTTCCAGACAGTTCAGTATTTTTGTGCCATTTTCATGTATTACGTTCTTGGCGCAGAAAATTGAATTATAAAAAGGATGTATCTCATAAATTAATCATTTGGAATGATCTTTGGCGGCTAATAAAGACAGAAGGATGGGATGACTCAGAAGCACAAGAACAGATTATACAAGCAATTAATAAATGGTGAGAAATGGGTGTTGAATCAGCAAAAGTATTTGCTGATTATTTTGAACGCTGGTGGAAACCGAAATATGAAATGTGGATGGTGTGTGCTAGGAGAATGTTCAGAGATATGATGGATACAAACAATTTGATTAAAGCATTCCACCATAAGCTGAAATATACATATATGAAAGGCCATCCAGGACGTCAACTTGATGGTGAAGTATATCTTCTTGTTGAGATTGTACTTTGAGATTTAGATTTTTCAAACTTTTTAAGTGAATTAAAAATTAGTCAAATGAATCCACGACAATGGTAACAGCGTATCTGTGGGATTGTAGGATCAAAACATATAAATCAAAAATATATATATAATATCCAGCCAGATGTTTGGATTATACGTTCTATGGCGAATGATGATATTGTATATTCCGTCCAAAAACAGGATTCTGTAGACAATAATAATGAATTGGATATCTCTTTATATGTTTGCACTTGTCATGATTTTAAAACACGACAGTTACCATGCAAACATATTTTTGCTATATTATCTCAAGTCCACATCCATGATAATGATACTGAGAATCAACAATTATCCTCAAAATCTGTAACAGAAACTGCCAATTCTTTCAATATTTCTGATAACAATATAAATCAAGAAAATTCTGAAATGGATGATGGAAAAATTGAAATTGTAAAATTGCAAGAATTTCTTGCTACAATTACTGAGGAATGGAAAAGCAAAAAGGGAAAAGATATTTGATGTTTGCGAGAATCTTTCAAACAAGCTGCCCAAACAGAAAGAGCAAGAATTGCCAGGCTTGAAAGTATTCCGCAAATTGATAGTAATGATAAACTGGACAACTCAAAACTTGCATCAAATGTAAAATTTAAAAAACAGATTCAATTTTAGTTTTATTACTCGTAATTAAATTATTATTTCAATGTCTTTTATTTAATAAAATTTATTACATTTAATAATTCATTATTATTTGTCTTATTATAATTAAGTTTTATGGCCCGAATTACAGTAGTAATTTGGCGGTAAACTTCTAATGGTCAAAATTGACATATGTTAGGATCAGGGAATTTGACGCAGAAATTTTTATAGGTTGCCTGATTTACACGTGATCAATGTTAACCAACCAAAAACCAAAATAGTATCGAAATCACAATTAACCAATCGGAGCCTGGGGCGCAAATTAGTGAAATTGGGTTCTGATCACCAGATTGACACTACTCAAAAATGGAATTGGAAATAAAATGTTTTCCGTTTCCGCCTTCTTAATGGATTATCAGAAGTGCTTCTTCTACACCGCTTCACACCTTTCGGATTAGTCAGAAATTGGTCGTATCCTTCAAAAAGCCTTGTGAAAAAAGTTACTATTAATAGCATTCAAACTTTAGTAGGCTCTAATAAATATGGAAGTTGATGTCCAGTCAAAATCTTATTGGTTGATCACGAGTCACGATCATGTGCACCAATTCACAAATTCTAAATGCGTACTTAGCTAAAGGTTTCTAACTTGCTCAAAATTTAGTTTTCCAGGATTATCAATAATGTGTTTTTGCACATTGCTTCTCCGTTCCTTTAAATTCTTCATTTAGTTTTCATTCAGCTTTATTTCCTTGAGAACTAAGCAAGATGGTATTTCATCAATACATACACCATTAGTTTATTCCAACACTTGAATAATGAATCAGTTATGTAGTTATCACAAATCTCAATCATTTGGTTCAGGAACATGCTATTTTGCGGCATGAGAACCAATAAATGCAGAATATCCTACAGTAGAAAAGGATGTTCTTGTGATCTTTTTAAAGATGAATCCGTTTTGACGAAACGAAATATAACATATCTAAATTTATTTATTTCGCTTTTTTTAGATCAATCAAAAATGATTATTTGAGGTATTACCTAACAAAATATGAGTAAATTATAGTCAAAGTAGGATAATACTATATTTAATATAAAATAAAATGAACTAATTTAAGTGTTATCGTATAGCACTGACTAAGGTACCCCGGGTACAAAGCATACTCTATTTAAAAATTCGAATCGTACCTGAATGGAACATGGAAAAATCGGCCATAATTGGCCTAATTTACCAGAATTAAAAATCATCTTCTACCCGGGTATATTATAAGGGTGTACGCCAAAACGGGGGTCTTTTAGTGGTTAATACGTATTTTAAATTAATTGCCAATGCGATATTAACATAATAGCGAGATATATTTTTATAAGTTAAAAACAACAATAAAATTATCGGGAATGAAATTGCGTTTAATATTAGATTTGTCATTACATCTGATGGTAAAATTTTATAATACAAACGTAACATTAAGTAAATTTATTAAATGAATTTTACTATATTGATAATGACATGTATTCACTTTAGTTGATTAATTTCAATAATTTGTAATAAAGATGAGTTTATTGATTTACACCAAGTTTATTAATTTTTTCACGAGAAATTTTATTATAATATATTTATGTATGTAATTCAAATTTTTTTTCTTTTTATCTTTTAAGATAATAATTTCCGTACGTTAATCTTCCACTTTATGTTTAGATCTTCAATGTTCGGAAAATATATATGATTTAGAAACTCCAGTAAAACTTGCTATGCTGAATTTAATTAATGACAGAATAATAAAAAAATGGTGAAAATTAAATGACATTATATTAATTATTGACCATGGTAACAGCTACAATAAAAAAGAATATAAATTTTTAAAAAAAAAAAAATTTTACAATCTATCGATTTATTATTAATGAAGTATTGAATGTGAGTTTTTGTTGTACAAATTGTGTTTTTTACAATACAAAACACTATTAATTATTATTTATTATTGTTGTCATTATTATTATTATATTAATTTATTAACTGAATAATTTTCCTTCCCTAATTCTGTTGTTTAATGCTAAAACTACCATTACAGTACTTTTTATTTCTAACTAAAATTTATCTAGGATTTGTATGAATTTTATGTAGTGATTATGTATTAATATACAAAAAAAAAAAAAAAAATTATAAATAAACAAATAATTTACTAAATTACAAATAAAAGTTATTTTTCAAAATTGCAACTGTTCAACAAATTTGCTTTGACCAGTAAGATTGGCAGAATCATGTGGTATCGGAAGTATGTTAGAAACAGAATTTTTGATGCTAGAAATAAATCTCATTGATGATGATGATAAGGATGATGCAACAGATGAACCTCTACTTGTTCGTTGTCGTATATAAGCTCCTGGAGGAGTCACAGGGTAACTATCGTATGCGTGACCATATTCCATTGAATCACTATCTGACAATGGAATACCTTTAGTCGCACATACCCTAGTTTTCTTTCTCACAATTATTAATGCTATCATTCCAATTGCTGCCGCACCCACTACAGCACCTCCAATTGCTGGTCCTAATACATCACTATTTGCCGTGTATGTATGTTCGGCATATTTGTCCGAATCTTTTGAACCATTCTTATCTGAGCTATCCGTTCCATCTGTTGGTCTTGGTTTGCCAGATTCTCCAGATTCTCCCGGACCTCCTGTGCTTCCTGGTATTCCTGGTGCAGGTGCACCACCCGGTCCCGGTATTCCTGGTGCAGGTGCACCACCCGGTCCCGGTATCCCTGGTGCAGGTGGTCCTCCTGGTATTCCTGGAGCGGGTACTTCTCCTGGAGCGGGTGCTGGTCCTCCTGGTACACCACCGGCAGGTGGAATTTCAGGTGCTTTACCGCCATCAGGTACTTTTCCTCCTTGTGCAGTGGGCCCTTTACCTTCTTGTGCAGCGGGTTCTTTTCCACCTGCTGGTGCATCTGGTTCTTTGGCTCCTGGTGCTGGCGCATCTGGTTCTTTGGCTCCTCCTGCTGGCGCATCTGGTTCTTTGGCTCCTCCTGCTGGTGCATCTGGTTCTTTGGCTCCTCCTGCTGGTGCATCTGGTTCTTCGGCTCCCGGTTCTTTTCCTCCTGCTGGTGCATCTGGTACTTCGGCTTCTGGATCTGGTTCTTTGCCCCCTGGTGCAGCAGGCTCATCAGCTCCTGGTACAGGTACTGGTACATCGGGTGGTATAATTGGTACATCTGATGGTTGTGGAATTGCAGGTAGATTAGGTGAAATTGGAGGAACGACTACGCGTGTTGGTGTAGGAACAGATGTTACATCGGTTGGAATAGGTAATTGAGGTAATTTAGGCGTTATTGATGTTATACTAATCGTTGTAGATGGTATAGTTATTATAGTTGGTTTTTCAACTTTAATTGTGACTATATCATCAGTAGTTGTTGATCCATTTGTTGATACCCCTGGTACCACTGGTATCCCTGGTACCCCAATTTCTATATCTGTTGGTAATGGCGTTTCTGTGGGTGTTGAATTTGTAGGTGTTGAGTCTGTAGGTGTTGGATCTGTGGATGGTGAATCTGTGGGTGCTGATGCCGTGGATGCTGAATCTGTGGGTGTTGGCGAATCTTTAGATGTTGAATCTTCAGGTATTGAATCTGCGGATACTGAATTTGAATCTGTTGGTTCTGGTGTAGCCGATGAATTTGGCGTATTTGTGGGCGTTGGTGTTGACGTATTTGCGGACTTTGAAGTATCCGATGAAGTATCCGATGTGTCTTCAGACGATGATTTATCTGTGGTGGCTTCTGACTCATCTGTGGACGTTGACTTATTTGTGGCTTCTGGCGTATCTGTAGCTTTCGAACTCGAGCCAGTCGAGCTTGTAGTTTTATCTGTTTCTTTTGATGTCGGAGTTGGTGATTCTTCTTTAGAACTTGTAGTAGCGGGTTCTTTATAATTTTAAAATAATAATAATAATAATAATTAATTAATTATTATAAAAAAAGAAAAGACTATAATTAAGTATATAATGTATATAATTATATGTATGTATATATATATTACCTTTCTTTTCTGAGGTTGTAGGGTCGACATCAACTTTAGCTTTGTTTGTTAAAATTAATCAATATATAATTAGATTCTTGTTTATGAAAATGATTAATTTTATTATTATTATTATTATTATTACTTACCAGCGACATTAACTTCTTGTCTGGACTGAAGTTTTATCACGTGAGATAAACTATGAATTTTTTCTAAGCTCGGTCTTGCTCGAGAGCGTATTATTCTTTTATAAAAATGTGCGTTCACAAAGTCTATATAACAAAAAGTAGATAACAATTAATGAAACTTTTAATAATTACTTCAAATATTAAACCTAATTGATTAAACACTAACCGTTATCGCCTACCAATAATGAAACTATTATTAAAATCATGAGACATAGAGATCTCAATCTCATACTTTGTTCTCATGTGAAATTTTTTTTTTTATATTAATGAAAGTAAAGTAATGGAAATAGAAGAGGAGATGGAAAGTAGAAAAAAGTAATAAGGAAAGAATAGGGAAGGAAAGAGAGAGGAGAGAGGGAAAGGGACGGAAGGGAAGGAAGGAATGAGAAGGAATTAAAAGGATATAAAAGAAAGAAAGAAAAAGGACTAACAATAATAATGACAAAGCGGGAACGAAAAAAAGAAAGCATTTTTCGTGTATCTCCCTTTTTATTCATTTTATTTTACGATTTGTTTATTTTATTTTATGTACATGCAATTAATTAACATAATATATTGTGTATCACTGTCGATCGTACCATTTTATAGATTTTTACTTATAATCGAAAAAATTTGACCAAAATTAAAATTGTGCATCATGAATGGAACAAAACAATGAGCATAAATAACACAGTATCACGTGATGACGTTCAGGGTACATAAAAGTACAATTAAAAAAATATACCATTTATATCTTCTTTAATAAAATTAATACTTCACTAAAATGTCTTATAGGATATTTTTTATTATTATTAATAAAATAAATCAATATAATGAAGAACAAAGACGGAATATAAATAAAATGGTCGCTTTCCTCGCTTTCCTCAAGTGTTAAAATATTAATTAAAAATGTTTATTCACAAAATAATAACATCATGTAATCCCAACTTTTCACCATCTTTTATCGTATTCGACTTTCCTCTCTGCAAAAGGAAACACATAATTTAAATTCTTATAAATATTTATTAATTAGTAGCACCAATTATTTTTGAAAAAGGCGTCACTTCCGAACATTCGTAACTTAGAATAATCAGGGTAAAAGTAAATTAAGTGTTACAATTTATCACCATGAATGTTGAGTTACTACCAAAAACATTCTAAAAAATTATTGTAAGATTCCTTATAAGTATAAAATGGTAACCGTATTTATACATTTCTAATTAAACGATCCGATTTTGTAAAACCCAAGTACCAATTTTTTGGGTTATCATATTAGCGCGTGATGATGAATTTCTTAATATAGAATGGTGAGATCATCTGCACTGGAATATAAACAAAATTTAATAAATATAAATAAATATATGGTAGCAACGATATTTCGTACTTGCATTGTTCGGTTATTTCCTAATTAGGCTTGCCCGTGGAATTCAAAAAATGTAACTGCAAAAAATTGTTGGACGTTATTTTTAGCGACGCAGCAATTCATTAAAATTGTTTCAGAAAAAAAAAGTAAATTATCGTTATTTATCGAACTTTTTATACACTATATTCACTATAATAGAAATGTTTAATATTATAATTATTTCTTTTTTTTAAAAAAAATAAAAGAAAAGAAATAGTTATAATTTCAGCTAAAACTCATTAATTAAATTTACTTTATTTGTTTTTTCTTCAATAACAAATATTTGTTCTTATAAAGATATTAAAATTTTATCATCTGCAAAAATGATCTTTAAAATTAACATTAAATGTAAAAAAAAATCTTTTAATATAAAATATTAAGAGTTATTTAATATTGTTTTACTATTTTACCGTTAATCAGCATTGTAAATCATCAAGAATTGATATTCTTTAACCGGCAATGCATTATAGGAAAAAAGGTCATTTAGTGTTACATAATCAATTAATTATACCGTAATATTATTCGACCCTTTAATCAACGTAGATTATTCGCTTTCTCAAAAATTTGTTAATTAAAAGATCGACAATGTGCGTTCACCTGAGACCAATTACAAAAAAAAAAATATCGGAAAATACCGTTCTGCCGAATTTCCGAATATTGAAATTTCGCCGAAGTTTCAATATTTTTTATTGTATAAATTGTATTGTTAATATCGTTTAAAACGTAATTCTATTTCATGATTCTATTTGACAATATATTAGTTGCTCATCAATTTTCTTTTATCCGTAAATTATTGTAGTTACACTAATAGACTATGATTAAAACCGCCACGAATCTACTATTTTTTTATAGGCTCATTACTAAATTAATTTACTTGAATTGATAAAAAAAAAACAAACTTCAAATTTACAAATTATTTGTGTATAAAGCACTATGAAGTATATATGCTTCATAACACATGCATCTCGATCTTCTTTTCAACTTTATTTAATAAAGTTTGACTTGTATTTTTTTTCTTTTCATTCCTGTCAGCATTACTGTACTATCACGTGGATGTTCGTACTCTAATCATGTGAAATAAGAACTGCGTCATAAAATATTATTTAATTTTTGTCCTCACATCCTCACATATGTGAAAACATAGAAATATATATATTTTTTAAACCAAGAAATTTATTTGTTTTGCCATTAATTTTCTATCCTAGAGTTCCATCCGAGGATAATCACATTTAAACAGTTACACGAACATTTAATTAATAATATATATTTATTGTATAGGTCCGCAATAACGTTCTGTTTTCGATTGAGGCCATTTGACAGACTCAGATTATGCATGTATGTGGCAAAATCTGGCTGTCAATGAAATCGAAACAGCAGAGCATTGCCCAAAGACTTATACAATAAATGAATAAGTGTTTTATTATATAGACTCTCAAGATCTAGTGGCTTGATTTTATTGCACGAAAATCTAATTATATTATTATATTTGTAATAATTTATATGTTATGAAGCGGCATTTATTTATTATATATATCATCAATAAAGTTATTCAATAAAATAATGTAAAAAAAATGTACAGTGTGATCCTATAAGGATTTATAATAAAAAATAGATATTTTTTTTTCTGAGATATCTTACGAACATTAACTTAATAAATTTAACCTCTTCTTTAAAGATGAAAAAAAAAAAAAGATTAGAAACGGATTAAATATCATCCGGCGGATGAACGACTAAAGTTGCACCTAAATTCGATTATTAATAGAACGTCCAAAACGTTATATATAAACATAAAAAAAATTTTTTATTTTAAAATATAATTTAAAATATACTAAAACTTTTATTTATGCACTTAAAATGTGTAAATTTTTAATTTAAAATGCACTTAAATTATATTAAAACTACAATTTTAAGCATGTATTTTTAAGATATTCAACTCCCTGCGTTGTTCCTCCACAAACATCCCTTGCATCCTGATTTACCTTACCTCCTTGCGAAGTCACGTGCATGGTCACGAAGCTGTCATTATTTTGTTGATGTTGCTATAACTAGTAGAACGCATTTATTTCACCAAAAATCGCATCCCCGACAATTAATTTACCGACGGTGATTTTTACCGACAAGATCATTTCACCTACAATTGTTTCACCAATGATTATTTCACCGACAGGGTTATTTTATTGACAAATCAATAAAACGACTCATTAACTTTTATGTATTTTTTATTACTCAGTACACTATTAAATAATATAATAATCACTAAATACAAAATATATTATAATGCACGTCATAAATATTTCATAACTTCACAAATATCTATTAAGAAGGAAAAAAATAACGTTTTATACTACACAATAAATAACTCATATTATTGTGTTCACTTGATTTTCGGTGAACTCACTGTCGGTAAATTGACTCTCGACGAAATAATTGTTAGTGAAATATTTTAAGTGCATTCTTTTTTCATAGGGATATCTGTATAATTAAATTTATCATAAATATTAAATTTAACATAGTTTTGCTATATTGCAAATTTTTTATTATGAAACAGTATTACATTGTAATATTATGCAATCCTGATATTGATTACATGACGGTCATCGCATGGTATGGAGTACCTTACTGTCCTCTACTACGCTTAGGACAATAATGGTTCGAATCCCATTTCGAATGCAGATCCTAATATGTAACGTAAAATATTTCTTTCCAAAAATAAAATGAAAAGAGATTGATTATCCATCGGATGTCGGATTGGAACTCCATTTTTCCTTCGAAATGACGAATTTTATTATCGAAATTGTGTGGATCAAAACTTTTGATGCATCTTTAATAAAATATTTCGTCACATGGCGTCACTCTATTACTTAGATTTTTTCGGTAGTGTGAAATCTTATTTGTCACTTATTGTTCGTCACATCCTTTGCCACTCTTAATGCCAAAACACCGCTGTCATAATGCCAGCGAAAATATCACGTGAGTATTGATGCCGACATTAACTGAAACCAAATGTTAAAACTGTTTTATTCCCGTCTCTGCTTGATTTGCTGGTTGATATATTCCAAAATTGTTTATAGAATAATGACAAAATATAGAAATTTTTAAATTAAAAATTTCTTTGTAATAAATTTATCATAAGTCTATTGTATGTTACAGTCATAACTCGATATGACGATTCGAGATAAACCGATTTTGACCCATAACGAACTTTTTTCTTAAACCAAAACCATCTATAATTAATTTTATCACTATATACCGATTTTATTACAAATTTTGCGATATTACATATAACGAAGTTAATTGTAAACCAGTCATATTTAATTATTCGCGATAAATCGATACATCCTAGTAATTCCGGCCGGAATTAAACTTAGTCTTGGCCAGCACTATTCAGCGCAGCATATCACGTGACAATCATGACATCCATGAGCGGGGTTAAAGAACATATTTTAAGATAATAAAATATGATATTATAATGTTTATTTTTGGATATACCGAACTTTTATATTTTTTAATATATAAATCGGTATAACAAAAATATTTGATTTATCGAATATTTGATATAACGACCCAAAATCACCTGAACGGAGGGTTCGTTTACTTAGTTATACAATAAAAAGATGAAATTTCAAACTTTCTATTGTCAAGTAGCAATAACTTATAAAAACTCCAATTTAGATAGAAAACTTTGTCTATATAAAGCTATATGAACAACTAACTTTTTAGATTGGCTCCGAATTGGTATAATGTGCTAATATTTCAGCATGGCTTGAACCTAATTCATAAAGTATATTCTTTCTCATTTTCGTATTTATTAATGTAAAAGTTGGAACCTTTAGGTGTAAATCTGAATAATGTAAAATCAGATAAATACAGTATAATTAAACTTGATGACTTGTCTCATTTGTCTCATTTTAATTTAATCAAAGAAATCTAAATAAATTTTAGATCTACTAATCAATAATCTTTGGACCATATTATAAAAACATTTGCGAAAATTAATCAAAATAATAATCATAGATATAAATATTTTATTTAATTTATAGTTATATATTTAATAAAAGTGAACAAATCGTTACTATTTGTTGCTGACTTAGCCAAGTCTTTAAAAAACTTGTTGTCACCTGATCACCAACGTTGAGCTGCAGCAACATTAATCAGGAAGGGGAAGCGAGAGAGGAGAAAGTGGAAAGAGCAAGGAATAAGGAAAGGGAAAGGGGAAGAGGGAAAACGAATGAGGAAAGGGAAAGAGGAAAGCGTTAGGGAAGGAGAAGAGAGATGAAAGAGGAAAGCGAGAGAAGGAAAAGGGGAAAGTGAAAGAGAAGGGAAAGGGAAGGGAAAGTGAAAGTGGAAGGGAAAAGATTATTTAATCGAAAATAAAAGAAGACCTAAAGAAAACAGAAGACAGAGGAAAGGCAGACTTTCACGTCCAGAGAGACTTGAAAATCCCATAATTTGTGATTTTTCTATAAACTAATGGTTGATCTCTTGCCAGAATCGATATCACACGTGTCCTGCTCATTTGCCAGCAGATAGATACCATTACTTTATTCGAGCTTCGGCACGAGTTCCCTTTCGAGGGCTAGAGGTTTTGGTATTACACGGGTGACCAGTACTAGCGGGTTGGGGAGCAATAGGTAGTGTTCGTCAATATAAAAAAAACTGAACCAATTTTTTTTTTTACTTGCCGTCGAAAAAAAAATAAATTGAAAAAAAAAAATTATTTCTTTTTTACTTGCCGCCCCTACGTTGAGACTCAAAAAACCGCATAAAAAAAACAAACCGAACCTGGTATTGGGACAAACCCATTATGTGTTGCATGTCATAATGAATAATTATTTGCAGGAGTAATTTTTTATGATAATATGAATAATATATTTCAACATTCAGATTTGCCATCAAATTTTTACAGCTAAATTAGATTCATTACAGTTCATGTTTTTTATTAATAAAAATACATTACTCAGATAGCGATTAAACAAGTTAAAACTATTCAACAACATTGTTTTTTTAAAACCAATCAGTTAATTCGGCATCACTACACGTGAGTGCAAGATTTTGTTGTTTATAGTGAATTGAATTAAAGATTTACCATTTTACTTATAAAGCATTACGTATTGCGTATATTACGTAGTTTAGCTTAATGAAAAATTTTATAATTATTAAATTATATATCAGACTAACATAAAAAATTAGTTTAAGAAGCTTTCAATGAATTTATTATGAAACATTCATCGATTGTGTACTAATTCCTCATAAGTTTTTATTGTTTGTACATTACCACCCGATGCTAGAAAATGGAAGTGGGCGAAAATTGATTTTCATTCGGTCCTATATTAAATCCCATAGTTGGGGAAGTTATATGTAAATTATGAAAAAAATAAATACTATGAAGAATTCTTTTAATAAGTGAAAGGTATGGAATTAATTTTGGCGAATTATAATGTTTGATCCGTTTATTTGTATAATATGAAATGAAATTTAGCGGTTATAAACACGTTTTACGGATATATTGTAATATGGATATTTAAAACACAGCATGTTATATCAGTAAAGCTTTATTTGTTAAAAAAAAGGGGGATAGGAATGATAAAGTCCCGACATTAATTTCGTTCTTAAAGAAGTCTTCCCTAATTTTATTAATTTTGATCGTAATCTACCATAAATATTCACTCTAAATTCTTTATACCTGAAATATCTTGAAAAAATTTATCAGTATTTTTATTACCACTTCTCTAATTTTTGAAATTTCGAAATTGGATGTAATATGAAATAATTAAACAAATTAAATAAGTATATATATATATTTATTTATAGAGGTACAATCCGGCACATTTGCTGAATTGATTAGTCATACCAGTCAAATTTGGTGATAAAATCATCAATCTTAATTTATATTGTATGTGGTTTCTCTATCCCCCGGATTGTCCTACATTACAATTACTTTGAGTGCTTTACCTGCCATCTGTCATTTTTCTTCGTTAATAAATCCATCACACACCGTTATTTTATTTCTTGCTTTGATCAGTTCAATTATATATTCTAAGACAAATTTTAAAACTTTCTTATAGTTCACACACATAAAAGTACAATCATGATTAGAGATGCCAATGGTAACCGATCTGACTGCAAAACCGACCGATAAAATTGAACCGATTGAACCGAAAAACTGATCTCAAAACTGATTATATTAGAAATTATAAATTATAAGTTTGCTTAATAATATCCTTTAAATTTACATAATTTTTTTTTTACGATAATAATGCCAATTTAGTGATTTTTCGGCGACACATATAATCACGTGATCAACACGTAAATTACATTTTCGTTATATTTTTGTATACGCCTCTTCAGCCTCAGTTCTTGTCTACAAAATAAAATGATAATACTAGATGATAGATAACCTCATTCGACTTCAGGTGAATTACAACTTCGACTAATTATAAATGACTTGAATGTGAATAAGAATTTATAAAAATAAATATCAACATGTGGAATGTACTATATGCTAGGGGATTAAAACTAGTTTGATTATTACCAATCCACAGCAGTTGATACAATCCCGTACTGTATATTACGTCTTCGTGCAAGCTTGCCACTGTGATTCACATGAAATAATTATTTTTCACATCAATTTTCCTACGCTTCGTTCCAAACATAATTTTATATTTGTAATGTTTTAATATAATAATATTTATTAAAAATAAAACAATTTAATACATACAGATAATAAAGAAAAAAATTCTCAAATGATTGATTAAAATGTTTTTTCCCATTCAAAATCTTCGATAGTATGTATTTGCCAATAAACGTCATAAGTTTTAACTATTCCTTTCTTTTTATATGTTCCGACTAAATTATTTATTTGTTGTTGCTTTTCTGTGTTTGTACTATAAAGACTATAAAGGGAATTTGTTTGTAATAAAATAGGATGTCTGTCTTTCCAATTATCAAAAAAGAATTTTAAAGTTTCTAATTTAAGAGTTTTAAAAGAAGAAAATTTAAATTTAAATAAATTAATTGGGGAAGATCTAACAAAAACCTTGAATAAATTATCCCAATCAGGTTCATTTTCAAATATAATAACAACCAATCCATTTAAATATTGACATTTAATTAATAATTTTTCTAATTCTGAAATATCATTATTAATAAAAGATAATTTAAGATATTTAAGAATTGGACAATTTTGATAAATTGCTTGAATAAGTCTTTTATTATCAACACCTTCATAACAAATACTAATTTCAGTAAGATGTCCTTTTGTATTTTCAATTAAATTAGCCAAAATTTTGGATGGAACTTGTTGAGTTCTTAAAATTTTTAAAACTGGTAAAGAAATATTTTTTAAATGATTCCAATTAGTGTAATGAGGTAATTTCATTAAACTGAAATTTATTAAACTTAAATTTATATCTAAACTTGTTAAATTTACAAGATGTGAAAGAATATTTGTAGTAGGTGTCCAATCTAATTTTAAATGTTGGATATTATTCGCTTTTCTAATTAATGATTCCTCAAGGGATACGCAGTATGATTCATCCCTTACATTTGAATAACAGTTGAAACAAATATCTTCTAAATTTTCTTGAGCTTCAATTAATGAAATGATTCCAGCATTTTTATTACGATCATTATATTGCATAATATCTTCAAATCTTAATTTTTTAATCGTTTTGCTTATCTTTGATAATCCTTTTAATATATTTTGATCGATATTAGCATCACAACAAAGGTATTCAAGTTCTGAAAAGCAATTTTCTCCTCCTGAGATAAGATGTATTTGATAATTAAATCGTTGTGGTATATAAAGATCGATAAATTTTGTATCTTTGTTAATAAATAATTTTAATATTTCATTTCTAACAATTGATATTTTGGATTTTTCAATAGAAACATTTAAAATTTCTTCTATAAGATGTAAATTCAAACTTCTCCAGAAACTAATATAATTAAAATATGGTTGTTGATATTTTGTAGTTGTAAATAATTCGATTCCATGATTTTTTAAAATATTTCTTGATTCTTCTGATAAATGTAAAAGTATTACATTCAATAATTTATTCTTTTTAATATTATTATCATTCACATAATTTAATCTAGGAATTTTCCATAAAATTGGTACCGTCGTTTCACACCAAGTTTTATTAATTAAAAGACATGAATAAAGAGATTTTCGATCATCTTTCAATTCTTCTAATATAAGAAAAATTACATCTTTGTTGAGCTCTAACATTTTTTTTTTTTAAAAAAAAAAAAAAATTAAAGAAAAGACCGAATTTGTTAGTGGAAAATTTATCGCGTAACAAATATTTAATGTGGATGGGCGTATTGTGTGTAACAAACAGCAATCTCAAACTGTACTACTAATCATAAACTAAACTGATTTGTAAATTGTAACAAGTATGAAGATCTTCATATCACACAACGTGAAAATCTTGAAATACTATCGGATAGGCTTGAACAAAAAAAGATAAATTAATTAAATATGCTTTATTCATTGACTATAGGTAGTTTTCTTATTATAGAAAACTCATACTCAATTGCAATAATATTTAGAATAATTTAATATTTATTAAGTATAAGAGAAAAAATAGTTCGTTTAAATAATCTCATATAAGATGAATTATAGTAATAAATAACCAATAATTACGCATTACAATCATAATCACTATTATATTTATTCTTTTCTACTTATAATTTTTGATAGTTGTTGATACAGTTTATACTGCTGCATATCTATAAAATCGTTATAATTTGAATTTGTTTGGAAATAATTGAGTAGTGAAGCGATCTGTGAATGTTATAGATGGGATCATTTTTATGTATCACAAATTTATGTAAATATTCGTGAATAATTTGACGGGTATCCATGGATGCTTTACGGATTAGTGAATAATCCCGCATGGATATTTGAGCAAATATCTACTGTACTATATTTTAATATTTTAGAACAAATGATCAAAAATGATCACGTGTTTCTAAAAAAGTATCATTATCCTGCTCTGTGTTATTATTTAAAGGTTTAATAAAGTATCATTAATATAAACTTTGATCTGTAATATTATTCATACTAATATTGGTTAAAGGTTTTCGTATATTAGTAGAAAATTTTTTAATTTTGTATCTTTTTGACGGTTGGTTAAACAGAAGTTACACGTTCTTGCAAGATTTTTTTGATTTTTTCCGGACCCATTACTTTACAATTTCTACATAAAGGCATTATTAAAAAGATTGGCGGAAGGACAGAGGATAAAACTAGTTTGATAGTTGTATCATTATATTATGCAAATTTAACCAATAATCCGGAGAAATCTGGAGGATTTGCTGTATGAGTTTTACCACAACATTTAATGAAAATTTTCATTGTTATTATTGTTATTTATTAAATAGAATTATGTTTAATACAACAAGAGGAAGGTCACACTTAGCGTTTCTAATTATTCCATTTAAAGTTTTTAGAATTTTTTTTTTCTAATTATTTATTCATTCGTGAACTTCGTAAAATTTTTTAATTATTTATTTACGCAAATAATTAAATTTAGAATTTTCCTTACATATGATCTCAACGTATGACTCAAAATATTCGATGGCAGGACGACTCTGTTTGTAGGGTTGTGATATTTATGTATAAAGCGTAGTCTAGTTCTAGCGGCTATTTCTTGTTTTGTATTCACCTCTGTTCTTTTCGATATAATAAAAATAAAAAAAAAAAGACCCAAAATATTCTGCCTAATGCACATCTTCTATACGTGTAATTTATCTTGTAATTTTCTTCTGATGGAGAAGATCTAATCGTAATATGCTAAAATTATTTTTATTAAGCACGATTGTAATAATCGATCTACAAATCCAAAGGACTATCTGTAATTTCATTGGTGGTAAAAATAGTCTATGAAAAATTTCTGCTCCTCTTACTCTGCCAAAGGTTAATTTTTTTTTTTCTTGATATATTTAAAAGTGCTTGCAATTCTTAAATTTAAGTACTGTATTTGAAAGATATCCAATAATCTTCAGGTAAACCGTATGAAAATTTCGTTCAAATTTGAGAACTTTGCATCATAAATCGCATGATTTCTTAGGTAAACTTCCAAAATTATAAGTAACAATTTTGGAATAATTGAATATTAAAAATAAATTACCAATAATTCCGTTCATTCTCTCAAAGGAAAAAACACTAAAAGGAATAAAGAGGCCCATAATCTCTACAATATTCATTTAGATGTAATGAAAGATGTCATTTAATTAGTCTTGAGTGTTCAAATAAATGGTTATGCACAATATTCAAACTATCTAACGTTTACTATTCTCCAGACTAATATGAAACAGCTCGATTAAATGCATTAATACTTTGATCCTCTTGATCTAGAAAATTCCAAAGAATTTTTTTAGCAAAAACTAAAATAGTTTTTCCACTCGTTAGCCGTCAAGATTAGAAATCCTTCGCACATCAATTTTGTGTGAATTCGCTCAAATTCTGATAGTAGGTGAATATTGTCTTACACGCACGTATTTTCGTTAAATTGCCATGGCCCAACTAAAGTCGTCTTGCTACCCAAGATGCTATTCCAATAAAAATTTGCATCGGATAAAAAATTGATTAGGTGTTGACTGTAGTATCTGCCAATCAAAACCTAGTAGTTTGAAATCTTAGAATAAATATAATTGTTTATCTATATGTTTCCAATTTTCATCCGACAGTGTAGAATAATTTTCGAAGTGGTTAGAACTTTCATCATCATCAGGATTATTATCAACAGATTCTTCAACGTCTTCATTTTCGTTATCATTAAATCTTGATCTCGATCGACATTATTTTTTGTCGATTCGCATTCATCACATTCCCGGCGCTTTCTTAATCTTGAAATTCTGGATTCTACATTTTCCAAAGATGACGTGCGTTCTTGAAAAAATTATTCGTTAGTAAATTATTTTAATGATTCTATCATTGAAGCTTAATCTTCGAACAATACAGATGTATTTGCACGATGTAAATGTTTATTCCTAGTTCTCGGATCAGTTGCAATTAGGCAATTATATTACCAGATGTCTTGTTCTGGAGCATTTCTTAATATTCAACATTATTTTGCAAAGTTTCAAATTAAAAAAGAAGTAAAGAAAAATATTTAAATTTGGCTTTCGCGTGAAGAATTTTTTACTATTTGCTAATGAATTTCGAACATTTTTACTTATTGAATTTTAATATTTTAATTTACTTTAAACCTTATATAAGTTTTAAATTGATAAATAATTTGATAAATAAATATATGGTGAGGTATTTGAATGGGTATCATATAATGAATTTATCAATGCTAAGAAAATAGGAGAAAATTATTTGACTAGATCAATATGGAAGAATGGTCCATTACATTATGATACTAAAGAAAAAGGATGGTTAAATTTAATTTATTGATATTTTTAATTTTACACAATACCAAATAAACTTTCGTTTGATTTTCTACAATGTATTGTATTTACTATATTACGTATTGATCAAACTTTTAAATAGGTATAGAACAATTCGATATGAAATACACTTTTCTAACAATAGTATAATCTTATATATAAATAACCATTACAATTTCAAAAAATCAAAATTGTTTCAAAAGTCCACGTAATAAAATTCACATAATTATGTCGTCTCTAAACTTTATCTCTTTTCAAAAAAAAAATCCACTTAATTCAATTTTCTTTTTTAATTTTTTTTTAAAAAAAAAGAAGGAAATCCACATAATTATTCAATTTCTACAAAATCTATGCAATTGTTATAATTGTTTCAAAAAAAAATCTACACAAATTTCCAGTCATCACAATTTAGGCTTCAAAATGCGAATTAACAGAGTATTCTGGGTAAATGTTGGGAAATACATACGGAGGACGAAAAATTTTACTTATTCAACTTTTTTAAAAATATCTTCTCACATGTATATCACTTTTTTTTTGAACTATTTCTCTCATTTTTTTGTAACATCTTATTTATATTCTTTGAAATATCGTGCACACGTCATTCCTTTATCGTTCAAAGTTTACTTACAAATGTACACGGTAGGCTGACTACCCGATTTTAACATCCCATTCATGTAACGGAAGCGTAGACTACCCGTATGAAGGTATTAATCTATCTAGATTTTGAATGCTAATATCGTTAGTGTTCTTTTTATTATTAAAAATGTATTTCAAGGCTATGCTTGATATGCAAGAACAAATGCAAGAAGGTTTTGCTCATATCTCAAGACAAATGCTTTCCTTGAGTGAACCCAAATTGTTCAACCAAAAATAAGACAAAATCGAGAATAATTGACAAATGTTGCAGTGATCAATGTAAAAAAGACAAGTTTGATGACGAAGCTACTGATAATAGACAATATATCGATGATCAAGATATATGAAGAGATAATCCTGGAATATGAGTCAGATGAATCACAATATTACGACGATGAAGCATTAGAGCAAGAACGAAAATTAGCACAAAATCAATTTGTAAAAGATCATTAAAAGAGATTAGAGTGCGGGTTTGTTTTAATTATTATTAATTATTATTTAAAACTCTTAATTTCTCACTTATATTGAGAAGTGCAAAAATTGAAAATTTTTCAATTGATTATTCCAAAAAATTTAGCGTTATTACATCACAACTGAGACGAGATTTAATTCCTCGACACGGATTTAAAGTTACGCCGAAATTGGTCCATCCGACACAAATGGAAAAATGATTGGATTTAATTGTTCCCAATTTTCTTGATAGATTGATTGATTTCGGTAGTCCATGATCGATTATTCTTTGGGTTTGGAACAAAATTTACTGCGATCCAAACCAAAACAAAATGGAATAATCTCGTAAAAGAACATACCGTAAATATATAAATTTTTAAAAAAATTTAAATATTAGTATCATATATACTGTACATTATTTTTAATATCTTTTTTAGGATCAAGTAGCATATAGAAAATCAGATAAGAAAGGACGTGATACACAAAACGAACCGTTCATACAGAAGACTTCTCAATCTTTAAAATATTTAATGACTTATCAGCTTCAACTAATTTCTGGATCTACGTATTATTTTTGAAGCGGTATCTGCTATATCTGAATCCCTTTGCCTCTTTCCTAATGAAGAAGTTGGTAATGCTACAGAAGATGAAGATGGTGATGTATTATTGAAGAACTCACAAGTTGTTGTAATTTTATTTAAAAATATCAAAAAGATCTTTGGAAAATCTTGAATTTCTTGTAGTATACATCCTTTTTTTTTAATTTCATTCAATACGTTAAGTCTTAAAAATATTAAGTGTACTTTAACTTTTTCAAACTTACATAGTGATGGAGAGATCAGGTATACTGGTGTAAGTGATAACTACATATGTTTAACATTCATAATGTTTATTAGATAAATTGCAATTATTATAGTATTTCAAGATATGTAATAGTTTTTTCACGGCTGCGTCGTGAAAATCATGATATTTATGCGACACGTGAAATAACTCTTGAAGACTAACGTCAGTGATGGGAAAAAGTGGGAAAAGTATAAATAAACTATAAAAACACGTGAGCACGAAAGGCATTAATTTATAGTAAACATGAGATAATAAAAATATTCATACAAAAAATGCAAATATACCCTATAAAAAAAGAAAATCTGGAATTTGTCCGGAGAAATATGGAAAATGTCCGGAAAATTTTGGTGCGTCCAGAGAATATCCGGAAACGATCATGTTTTGGAACATTTTCAGGACACACGATTCCAGACAAATTCTGAACAAATTCTGGAGTGTCAAGAAAATGTCCGGAATTTGTGTGTCCGGAAAATGTTCCAAAACGTGATCGTTTCCGGACACTTTCCAGACACATGAAAATTTTCCGGACATTTTGTTGACATTTTCCGGAAATTCTTTTTTTATAGGGATATATTAGGGATAAACTTTAGGTTTATTAATAAATAATGTATCAAATATTTTTAATTTCTCAACTTGTTCTTTGTCTGTAATCTAAAAACTTTTATATATAAAATTAATTAATATAACATAATACAAAAAATATATTATTTACTTTTATAAAAACAAACAGTATAAATTTCCCCTCAATTCGATTTTATATTTGATGCTTACATTTACGCTATCTTTTTTAAAAGTTTGCGTCATGAGAGAAGTATCATAATTGTATAAACTCTTTTTTAAAAAAAAATTGTGTTGCGACAGCGTTGCAGTTATAAATATTGCATTTTCAGATGTTTATCCACAATAACCATATTTTTTCATTATATATATATATATATATATATAGGCTCGAATTTACAGAGTATGAATGTTTTACAAAATACATCAAATTCCTAATATCCCATTAATCTATCAACGAAAAAATTTAAATCTTATTATCTAATAGAATATTTTGGATTCATGCAGTGGATTGTTACCACCAATTTTACGTTAATCGGAAGGTAGGTAACAGAGATATAAATGATAAATTTATGACAATAGGTCAGCTAATGATGCAGTCAATTGTGGAATAATTGCGCAAATATCCTATACTACAAATTCTCACTAATCCACAAATCTGCGCAAATCCACATAGTTGTCCTTCGCTTCTATTGTTTCTTCTAGCGACGTTCCCAAAAATCCTTCCTGATTTTACCAACAATTTTATGGTATTCTTGGTTCCTAAATTTACGTTGGTTAATTAGGAGTCATATTAGTTTTTCGTTCCAAATTTCATTATCATCATTATTATCGAGTGGATAGAATCAACATCATTAGATGGTGGATTGGATAATGGATTAGATGTCTTTGCCCCTTTATAATTAACACAGTAAGATGTATCGATATTTTAGGTTACACGGATATTAATTCGGGCCAGCACTATAAATTTGGCCTGAATTAACATAAAGGTTCCATTTAAATCACATGACATGAGATTTTATAAGCTATCTGAAGGTTACATAATTCTGCCAAGAATTGGATTTTTGGCCCGCATTATGATTCACTGATGACCAATTTTCCCCAAAACAATAGTATTGGTACATAGAGGTCCGACTGTAAGATGGAACAGGGTTAGACGGAAAAATGTTGCTGTTAGACATTTAAAATGTTTCAAAAAAATTTATGAGGAAAAAAAATAAACTTGATTAATAAAATAATTCCTTATAAGCTTTTTTTTGCAATACTTATTCGATTTATTTTTCTCATTCGACTCATTCGATTTATTTATAAATTCTGCAATATTCTTCATTATGTTTTTAGGCCGATTACCCAACTTCTTATAATCTATATGTAATTTAACTCATTTATAATACTGTAATACCAAGATGAAACAACATTTAATAGTTCAAAAATAGGAAAATTTACATGTTTATTACAGCATATGGAATGGACCATTTAAAGATATTTATAAGTATTGATAATTTTCTGATATATTACTTTTAAATAAAATTTTATAATAAATAATAAACAAGTCATAAGAAATTTTGTGGAACATGAATCTTTACACATATGATAAATTCTTTTATTACATTATTATGCAAGAAATGGAAAGAAAAATATATACAAACTATAATTATATTAAAAATAATATTATTAAAATTATAATATTAAAATTATAAAAGAAAATGATTGCCTAATTATTCTATATTGCTTTTAAGTTATGCTAATTTGATATAATAGATTAAAAGTCTCTGTTTATAAAAAAATAAATTAACGATCGAAACTATAATATTGAAAAATCTTGCTCATTCCTTCTGGTCCATATTCAGCCATATCCAACTTTCTTGAATGTACTCTATCTGGTCTATTTGTTTGCTTAGAAAAATACCGCCTTCTATTATAGTTCTTATTTGTTTCCCATCCATCAATAGAAGAGAGTTTATTAACTAAAGATTCACTCATTTCAATAATATGAAGCGAATGATCCTTTTGTAAATTATTTATTAAGCTAGCGACGTTTAATGGTGTCATGCATGGTACACCAGTAAGATCAATATATTCAAGATTTGGAATTGCTTTTAAGAAACTAACGAGATAATTAATTGATTGAATACAAGCTTTTGAAATTCCAAGATGCCGTAAAGCTAAGCAATTTTCTTGTATGACACGTAAAACATTTAGTGTTATATGAGATGAACCAATATCCAAATTTTTAAATTTTTTAGCAGATGGAGAAGTTAAAATTGTGATAAGATCATACTCATTAATTGCTGTGGCAAAATCTCTGTCACCGTAAAGATTAAGGACTTCTAATCGTTTACATTCAGCTACTAAAGCGGCAATGTTTTCAGAAGAAATGCTTTTACATTTAGCGAGTGATAATTGGGTTAATGTTTGTGGAATATTAGTTTCATTTGCAAGATAATTAAGTGTTAAATCACTAATAGAACAACTACCTAAATCAAGATGAGTAAGATTTGGTGAGTGTGCGAGTAGGGTAATTATAGAAGTTTCAGAAATAATTGGACATTCATGAAGTGAAAGACGTCTAAGATGTGGTAATGCTACATAATTTACTTTTTGAAATGAGTATGTCGGTATTCCATTTTCATAATGACAAAATATTTTGACATATCCCATAACTTCCGTTAAAGAGGTAATAGCAGAATTAAATTGTCTGTTAGACAATCCACAAAAATCTAAAGTTTTGATGTTTTTACATTCGAATGCAAGAACTTGTAAAACTTCAAAAGTTATCGCTGATTCCAAAGATTCTGAAATGGAGAAAGATTCTAACATTGTACAATATCTTAAAATCTGTATAATAAGATTTGGAGTAGCAACATTTTCAATTGTAGCCATACTCTTTTTACTCTTTTGTAAACCTATGGTAGAAAAGCTTGATAGATCCAAATGACGGATCAATTGAGAACGTTGAGATTCATCAATGATAGTATTGGCGAATGAAATAAAAGTGAAAGGGTATGAAAAAGAAACAGAATGATACAAAATTGGAGTAACATGAAGATTAAAAGTATGGTTGACTAAAGCACAAGCAGCAAGAGTTTTCTTGTCATCTTTTAATAAATTAAGAATTATGCGAATGATTTCAGGAGGAATGTAAGGAGTATTTTCATTTGAATTTTTATTTAGATTTTTGGAGACAAGTTGTTGTTTAATAAGAGGTAGATGATATTGATGAGCAGGTAAGACTACACCAGGCATTCCTTTATAAATAAAGTGAATATTTGTAAGAGAATATTTAAAAAAAAAAAATTTTAATTTAAAAGATTTGATTCTGAGAAATGGGGAAAGAGCCTTTATATATTATTTGTTGGTAAATGGTTTTGAAATTTTTTTTTTGATTCTTTTTTTTTTAAATAAAAAAAAAGTGGAAAGTTTTTTTGCTGAAAAATTGAGTGAGGGAGGGAAAGGGCCTTTATATATATATAACCAAGAAAATCAGAAAATTCTTTGTATTATCGTTAAAACAATGTACAAAAAAAAATTCGTATTATTTAAAAAAATTATCAGATTATTTTGTGCGACTATTTATATTTTTTCGGTTGACAATTAAACAAATAAGCGTACTGTGGGGTAAAGTACTTCATTTAGAAAAATTCTATTGTACTTTCTATACTAAAATTGTCTATATGATTGTCAATTTTCACGCCAAAATAATTTACAAATTTATATTATAAAGAATATTTTATATGTATATATGTATTAATAATCGTTAATTCCTTATTAAGAATAAATTATTTCTTAACATGAATAAGAATTCATTATACGATAAATATCGAGTAATTACTCGTAATTACTCGGCCAATTTTATAGTCATTAACTTATTATATCGCTAACTAAAAGATCAAATCATCCATTACATAATAATGAACAAAAAAACCCGATTTTTTTTTAAAAGAAAAACTTGTGTGACAGACTATTTTACAAATTCTTTTGACATCAATAAACTATGTTAGACATTTTTTAACTTGCTACTTTTTTTAGTCTTTACATCCCGAAAAAGAAATAGTGACCAAATGTTCAATCGACTATTCGACGTGTAATAATACATGTCGGCAATTCGCACGCATCATTATTTATACGAAACCGAGATAAATATTATTACATATTATCATATAAACAACGTTAAATGACTTTATTAAAGTTATCTATTTACTATCTTGATCATCATACATGACTTTAATTTATTTAACAATAATATAATTACAATGCAATCACTCGAGTGGGCGGGGCGAAATGAATATTCATGAATTTTCATGAATTATGTCATTAGCAAATAAGGCGGTGAGAAAGAGCCGAATTACAATAATGTGATCGGTTGCACAATTAACTTCATGTTCAATTATACTAAATTCGGGTAAACCCGAAATTTTTAATTAAGAGTTTTTAAGTGGCGTCGCATCCACAAATTTTAGTACTTATTTTAATTATTATTTAGATCCATAGCCTGCTGTATATAGACTTTAATAATGAAAATTTTATTTTGTATCTTTTAACAATTCTTCTTGTGACTCACAATTACAGTAAATTCAATTAAGGTTCTAATAATAATAATAAATAAAAAAAATCTGAAATCTCGTATTTGTAAATTAAATTATTATTCTAAGTTAGAGATTTTCTATCACTTTCCTTTTCTGATAATATTATTGGACAATTATAATTACATTTAGATCTCGTAATATATTATATAGATTTTAATCATTCGTCTCTTCAATTGCTTTCCAGAACCATTCACTTTTCACCCATTCTTTAACTTCTTCAACAGTTCCTATTGATTCGGGAAATTCATCAAATTCGTATTCTTCTTGTCGTAATATATCATAAAATGCTTGATATGTATCTATGATTTGATGCTATGAAGAAATTTTTAAACCAAATTTAAGCAAATAATCGTCATAAATAAATTAAAAGGTTAATATATATTAATATCTAAATCGTACCTGCATTGGTTTTAGTAAAATATTTACGGTTTTACGATCTTCAAGATATTCCAACATCTTTTTAATTATAAATTGAAGTCGTACTTTAACAGAATTCTGAAATGTTTCATAAATTTCGACAATCTTTGCTGAAGGATTATTTATTATTAAATAATTATGAATAAGAAAAAAAAAATTTTTTACGTAAAAAAAACGGAAGAAAAAGAATTTTAAATTTAATTAATTTACCTGGTTCTGCAAAATTTTGATTCTTTAATAAAGTTTGTTGATGTATTGGTTTAAGGTCACTTCTGATTTTAAATGCGGATACCTACAAATATCATTTGGTAATTAAAATTAATATTAAATATTACCTATTAAAATTTAAATTTATATTAAATTTACCTTCAATATAAAAGAAGATAATGGTTCAATAGCATCTTGAACACTTTCTGTAATAAATTCTTCACAAATCCTTTTTAACTCTTTATCAACTTCCTGTTTTGAATCAACTCTACTTTCAACTATTTTTGGAATACCCTTTTGCGCCAAACCCAATAAAGTATTTGGACTCAATATTGAATATTTATTCTGTAATATTTCGCTTAATGCGACTATCATATATTTATATAATGAATGAATTAATATAATTTTTATTTGACAAATAAGAAATAAATAAATATAATTAATTACTTGTTATTTCTGAAAAATCCAAATCTTTTTCTTCATGAATAAATTGTGTATCAAAAGATGCAATTTGGTCTTTAAGAATCAATAAATGCTTAATCAAAAATAACTGCCCGTCAAGTTTGCGCTATAATAAGAAGATATTTATTAAATAAAAAAAATTTTTTTTTTTTTATGCAAAATTATTGTTACCTCTTTTAATATAAGCCCGCTCGCAGTTAATAAAGATTGCAAGCACAGATCTACTACATCTTGTGCTATATCATCAAAAATAGTGGTCTATAAAAAAATACAACTATGTGAAGTGTACGATTATTAAAAATAACTTTTTAATGAAAAAAAAACATACATTAACACATTGATAAAGCTTTGAAAGAACCCATAATGTTCTTTGTAATGTAAGAAACCACCCTTTATACATCTTTCCTGTGTCAATAACATTAGTTTGTGGTGATACTGTAGATTCATCGTCCTCCTTATCTCCATTGTCTTGTTGAACTGCTAAAATAGCTGGCGAAGATGATCCCGTAGAATAATTATCCGAGGATGTTTGATTATTTTCCCCGGATTCAGCTTGTTCATTTGAATCTATATTTTTAAATCAAAAACTAAGTATTAAATAATATATTGCAAAACATAATTTCTTTTATCATTACCTTTTAACTCTTTTAACTTATTTGGATAATCCAAGTCAGATGGTTGTGGAACAAAATTTTGTATTTCATTACGAATAAAAGTTTGTACCCGAAATACAAGACGCTGTTGTGTATCCTGAAGAACATTACGAATTAAATGACTAAACTGCAATCCTTGCCCCTCCTTTTCTACAAGATAATAATCCAATTAATAACATTAATTAATATTCTTTTTATTTTTTTAAAAAAAAACCTGATCATATTCATACCTTCACTTTTTTCGGAATCCTGATTCAAGTGCACTTGAAGTATAGCGCATAATTCAGATAACGTTTCAATATTAGTCTCATGTATAATCCAGGGCCTTAAATAATCGTACATATAACTACATAACAAATCTAAATTCCCACTATGTACAATAAAAAAAAAATTTTTTTTATCAATATTTGATGATTTAAAAAAAAACAAATTAAGATAAATAAAATTTCAATATCATAACATACTATAAATCATCTTCACCCGTTGAAAAAAAATTGTAAAATAACGAATATTCATCTGAGCAAAGATTTAACATATATGCATACCCATTTCGAGCCTATAATAAAAAGACGTTAAAATACAAAAATATAATTGCAAAAAAAAAAAATCTTCTTTTCGTTTTTTTTTGACTTACAAATGATAATATATCTTGCCCAGTAGGTTCTAATTCTTGGATTTTTGTGTAAATTACAGGAATAAGTAATTGCTGTCGTACAGAAAAGTACGCATTATAACAATCATTTAATAAAGAATAATATCTACAGTTATGTTAAAACAGGTAAAATAATGATGACCATAATAAATTTATAAATTATTGTTTTAACATACTCTCTATGTGCTGGACATCTTTTCTCAATTTCATTAACCAACTCTTTTAATTTTGGCGCTATGGCTTTAAATTTTACATAAAATAAAGCTGTCTGTACTGTTGAATTCACGACCTATATAATAGTAAAATTATCATTACATTGGCAACTTAATTCATAAATAATAATCATCATGTTTACCTGATTGTTCTTTCTTGCTATTTCCAATCCAAGACCTTTAATTGTACTAATGAAATACATTTTAATTATGGTCATTCCCCTTGTCATACATTGCCTGAACCTCATAAGATAAAGCTCAGAATCCCTATATCTAAGCTATTAATAAATTAAAATTTTAAGTAATAAAATTCTCGTAAAATACATGTATATAAAATAATACATCTTACATTGGTTTGCATATATTCCAAACATTCATCTAACTTTGACAGTACGGATACAAATTCCTCCTGCTCACAAATATTCTCCCCAGGAGAATTAAATAATTTTGTAATAGACTCCAGTTCATTATAATAAGAAAGTTTTGCAGTGATCGCATCTGCTAATGATGTAAGATTATTCTTTATCATTGTTGAATAGTAAATAGTAAATAAATGAAATAAAACATTTATATACTTTTTTAGTAAATGGTTAAGTAATAATTGAAATCAAACCTGTTCTTTCAATAATTTTTCACAAGCAGTTTGCAAAGCTTTTGTTCTTTCCTCAACAAACTTAAAATTACT
This sequence comes from Rhizophagus sp. LPA8_4_AMF, assembly GCA_021464525.1. Lineage (NCBI taxonomy): Eukaryota > Fungi > Glomeromycota > Glomeromycetes > Glomerales > Glomeraceae > Rhizophagus > Rhizophagus sp. LPA8_4_AMF. Next base: position 2,589 of record JADRCO010000105.1, on the reverse strand, counting down.
ATCTAAATCATTAAACAATTTTACTGTAGTATCAATCTGTTCCAAAAATTTAGAACAAGCCTCTCTATACATTGTAACTACAGTTAAAAAATTTCTAATTGATAAAAAAAAATTAAGTTATAAAAATTTTTTTAAACATACAAAAATTAATTTAATAAAATAGTAATTTACCTATAAACATCCTCTTGATCTTTTTCCATATCAGCTTCCATTCTGGCAAACCAATCAAAAAATTGTTGCGTAGTTTCAATTGGTTGAGGTATTCCAAGTGATGCATCAGGTGTTGATGTTGCAGCTGCTTCATCTGCTTGAAATTCAGCTGCTAGAAGATTTGTGGTGGATCGTGATTTGGGTAAAGGTGAAGTACTTAGGCGAGAATAAGGTGATTGTTTGAGATTGTCTTTGACTGAAGACGGTGTAGGTGACGCTGTACGTTGCGGAGAACCTGGTCCAAGATCGCTTAAAACCTATTTAAAAAATTGATATTTAAGTTGACCATTATTTTTGTTAATTGAAAAATTGATATAATATTTCTTACTCCTTCAGGAAGAGGTAACTCTGCACAAGCATCTTGTAATTCCAATACGCTCTGCCTTTGTAATTCTGTAAGTTTAGTTTTCGTTTCCCATTCTTCTAGAGTTATTCCCTTATACTGTGATATAGTTGCTGCCATTATTTATCTAGTCATCGGTAAACAAAATTAACAAAAAATAGTAAATTTTTGTGCTGCGTTCCAAGTGAATAATTACGTAGTTCAACAGTCAGTCACATCACGTTATTTCATATGTATGGCAGATACGTCGCACAGCCCCTATTCTTTCGGCCGATTTCGTACTGTGCATCGATTTCACATGACTGGCTATGCTGCCATATAATTATTTCGGAACTTATTTGATGATTAATTCTGGATCAGGTCGTTTCGTTAAAGTGATTAGGTTGATTCAGTAGGCGTGGTCGAGATGCTTACCTCCATCCTCGCTTGTGCCTCCCGATGCATTAGTCTGGTCGTCACGATTCGTGATGGTTTTTTCTCAACAAGTATGATCCGCACGATTACAATCATCTAATGCTTCTGACATTCTTGATAACGCTTTGAATTTGACTAATAGTAAGGCTCGAGATGGCATAAACACCGAGAAATTTTATATATTCCCTTCCACCTTCCACAAATAACATACAGATTTTTTTTGTTCTTAGGGTTTTCATACGCAAGTTTCCCGATGGGATGCCAAGTACTTTTTTGTATATGTGATCTAGCTGTTTTGTCCTCCGCTTCTTGGATTACTGGTGAAGTTGATTACCTATCCTCTTAACTAATGATGTAGTACTCGATTGAACTCTGAAACACATGGCCATACACACAAAAAAAATTATATAATAGTATATGTAGGCTGAAAAAAAAGCAATAATTTTTTAATCCTTTATTAGAGATACATGTGTTAAGAAAATAATTGGCCTTAAATTTTTGCTTACTGTACTGTCAACAATGCACCAATTTCAAACATAAAATAACTTGTTTGAAAGCTTAGAATTAGAAGTTTAAATTGATATAAAATTTAAAGTAAATTGATAAGAAAATTATTCTTAATTTGTTTAATTAAAATCTAATTTCATGTTTTTGTTAACTGGATAAAAATTAATTTAAAAAAATGTTTAAAATATTTCTTTATTTCAATTACAAATTGTTATAATTCAACAATTTTTGTGAAATTTGCTTTTTCTACATTATGTTTTAGTAATTCATAATTATTTTTAATATTTATTTAATAATTTTAAGGAATTTACTTAAAGAAAATTCTTTGAAGATTAATTACATGTTTTGGTATGATACTTTTTTATAATGCATACAGTACATATTAAAATACTACTAAAGATTGCGTATAATACAATTTATACCGATTAGCGTGATTGGATCTGCCAATAAATCTACAAAATGATCTACAAAATGATCTGCAATTTAATAGTTTTACAGTTTTATCAATATTTTAACAACCAGTAATTGAAATTTAATGATCAATAACTCATTATAATTCTCTCATTAAGATGAACATATTAGTAGCAATTTTGTAAAAAAATATAATAATATGAACAAAGAAATTGAAATTATCATCATTTATATATTTAAATATTATAATAACTAATAATTCAAATTTTATAATTAGCAACTTATTATATTCATCTCATTAAGACAAACATTTAAATATACCGTACCATTCCGAAATTAAACAACCCCTGAAAATAAGCAACCCTGGCCCGCATTATGGTGATTTTGACCAGAATTATGATCACTTTGGCCGGAATTAAGTACAAAAAATGGTTGTTTAATTTCGGAATGGTATGGTAATTTTATAAAAAAATGAAGAAAAATTGGCTAAGATATATTAAGTTAAAGTTAAGGCCAATTATTTTCTTAATATACTGTACATATCAGATATTTCATTACAGCAAAATTCAAAATATGCGAAACACTTAGCAATTTTGCTGCCGCGAACTTGCCGGGTTGGTGGGTTGGCGGGTTGCCAAAATAAATAAATCACGTGACATGTTGCATATAACACATGAAAATTATATACCGAATAAATGTATTTT
>JADRCO010000104.1:0-54306 GCA_021464525.1 Rhizophagus sp. LPA8_4_AMF | reverse complement strand
AAACAGCATATTTAAGTTAAACTTAACTATGTTGATTCTATGTTGATTGAAAACTATAAGTTTCTGTAAAGAAGTAGCAGTAAATAGTTTATATGAATTAGTTAGTGGTCATATCATTGATCTAAAGTTTGTTGCTAATGAATTTTTAACTGAAAATGAATTTAAAGATAAGAATTAGTTTGAGTTTATGCAATTTTATTTTGGATTAATTGCTAACTCTTTTCCTGTAAATAATAAATAGACAATCTTACATATTACTGAAAAGAAACTTAGAAGTGCACAAATCTATCCATAATAAAAATATCATGAAGTAGCATACCAAATTATCAATTCTTTATTAACAATCAAAGAGCTTAATTAAAGAAAATATTTCCATTTTTTTGATAATGCTGAGGAAGCTGAAGAAATATTGTGTTTGCATACCATTTGGAAAAAAATATTTTTAATTGGCATTAAGTTAATTGATTTCACTAATGCAACAACTTCTACTATAATTTAAAAGGAATATCCTTCTATCACTAAAGAGCTTTCATCTAATTTAAAATATTCTAGAGAAAATTATGAAAGAATCAAAGTCCAGTTTCAAGCATTTCCAGTGGCAAAAATAATGTAAATCCTAATCGATATTTTAACCAAGAACCTTTAGAAATTTCAAGAGAGCTTTCAATACTATAAATGGCCGTAAAATTACTTTTTTTAATTTTGGCTAAAAGCCAAAATCTGAAATGCTAAAATTGTTTTTTTAGTTTCCAAAATTAATTTATTTAATAGTCAAAATTTTGTTTAAATTTTTTTGAATTCTTTAACTTAAAATACATTAAATTATTTAATTATTTTATAATTATTTATATAAAAAATATTAAAAAATATCATAATGCCGAAATTGCTTGCTGAAATTAATTTTATAAAAAATCAATTTAGGGCCAATCTATATTTAACACTACCAATTATACAAATAACAGATGAAATTATAGAATTCAAAAGATCAATTAATTCTTTATATATATGAAAGTCAATTCTTTTAATGCTTAATATAATGAAATAAAAATGCAATATATATCATATTAGAAATTTGAAGTGAAATCTTATTATTATATTGTTTTTAAAGTAATAAAAAAGCCAGAGGCTTGACTAGAGTTTAGAACTGGTTTGTAAATAATGGTTTATATCTGGTTTATTATTTGGACCTGAATTTAAATATAGCTAGAACTAGCCTATAAAATCGATGATAAGTTGTGATCAATTAAATATAACTAATCAATCAATTTCAGCCAGAATTAACTTAATAAAATTGTACTTAGTCACGATTTTAATACAAACTGGTTTCAAAAAATGAAACCGGTTCTAAACTCTAGGCTTGACTAATAAGTTAAAAATAACTTGAGGTAAATCATATAAAAGGGGAATAAAGAAATAAAGAAATCATGCCTGCTGGCTTTTAGTTCTTTTATATAGTAAAAATGGCTTCCATTTCACTACTTTATGTTACTATCTAAGCTATTATTAAATTTTCTATCTATCTATAAACCAATATTGTCTAATGTACTAATAAGATTGTTGTTCTTAATATTTCTTTCACAAAATCTTTAAACTGTAATTTTTCTTAATTTTTTTCACCAAATGTATAGATTTCTATTGCTATATAGCTTCAAGTTTAATCTTTTTTTAGCCTTAATTTAATTGAAAATTTCCTTGAATTAGGTTCAGATAGAAAGGCTAATGCTTTTGAACAATACTAATTTTCTTCGATTTTAAGTGAATCATGTTTAGCATTTTTCTCTATAATATGTCTTAATTTTGTATTTTCATCCTTAAGTTTAGCATTTTTAGCCTCAAAGGTTGAATATGTTGTTCCAATAATTTAAGCTCTAATAACATACTTAAGATTGCTTGCCAAAACTAGGGGATTTAGCAAGTTGACATAATGATGAAAGGGTAAAACTTGATAAAACTATATTAAAGTCTTATTAAAAAGTTAACGAAACTAGTTGAATGCTGAAACTGCCAAAACTATATTAGTAAATGGTGGAACTGGAGAAACTCTGCAAAACTATATTAAATTCATATTAAAATCTAGGTAAAACTAATCGTAGAATTTTGGAGGGGTTTAGTCAAACAACCTTAAACATACTTAATAAATTTTATACAAAAAGTGAAATATTCAAAAGTTTATTAGTATATATATATAGATACAGTCAAGTAAATAATTAGATTATACTGGCTGATTATTTTTTAAGCAAAACAATTTTACCAAAAATTTTTTATACAAATTCTTGAATCAATAAGAAATCATCACAATAAATAAAAATGTGTATTCTGGCTGTGTTGATCTATAAGCTACAATTTAAAATTAAATAGCGTTAATATATATAGTTATCACTGGTTCGAAACGTTTTTTTTACTTATAATTTATTAATAGAAAACGTTTCACTAACTTATAAGGAACCTATTTGATTAAAATTTCATTATAATAAAATACTATAACATATCTGAATTAGCCCCCTATATAATTCAGACCAAATTTATAGTACTAGCCAGGATTTATATCAATAATTTTTTCAAAAATTTATGTTAAATGAAATTATAATTCTGGTTAGTATTATAAATTTAGCCTAAATTATCCAGTAGTTCAGTATATTATATAATGAATTCATTATATATTAAACTAAACTTTCTGGAACAAAAGGTTCGTTATATCCAGTAGTGACTATACATGTAAAAAAAATACAAAAGTTCAGGATTGTATTCCTACTGATACATGACAAAGCTTTATTTTATAATTATAGACTTATACAGTTATACTGTCTATTTTTTATTTACTTCTTAATCGTAGATTCATTACTACCTACTGCTCTATTCTTTAATGATCCTATAGATATTTAAAATAGACTTAATACTTTTTTTTATTATAATATGCCAACACTTTGATCCTTACTAAAAAAGTCACAATTGTTAGTAAAATTGCTGTTGCTCATTACATGCCTTATAACAAACATATGGCGTAAAAAATCCAATAAATTTTCTGGTAAATCAAAAAATAAGCAACTCCCAATACCATATTTATAAAAAATTACTTTACCAAAATAATTAACCATAGGAGGGACATCGATGTATACAACACCACGACCAACTTCTCTTGATGCAAGTCTGCTTCCGGCTCGGACCCAGATCGTTATTATATCAATTTGGGGTAACTTATTACCTGTGGAGTCGTTACAATAACCGCACTGATCAGTATAGTTTTCCCAGTTCTAAGTTCACCATAAACTGTATAATAGCGCGACTAATCTTTGGCTGGTTGGAATTTGGAAAATAGCTTTGAGGTGGTTTACAATTATAGGTCGAGAAAAAAGTTCCTCATCCAAAATGTTAATTTCAGGTCAAGTGCCTTCTTCTACAGTTTTGATTAGACGACTATCATTGAATCTATTTCAACAACATGCAAGATAGAGATCTACTGAACAAAAATAACCAAGTATACCTACCCACTAAAATTGAAATAACGCCTAACCCAAAGGCAACTTACAAATAATGAGAAGGTAATTAGAAATTCCAGCAATAGTCAAAAACAACAAATATACTCGCACTAAATAGGGAGTAACCATATATATTATTTGGCAATTACTTGAGTGCAGAATAGGAAGTGTCTACACTATAGTTTATAAATTTCATTCATGTTGAAATACTTTTGTTATCAGAGTTAAAAAAAGCATATCATTTTCCTCTGTAAACTCTTTGGAAGCGTGGAAGGATGAAGAGATTATAAGGTTCCGAAAAGAAATAAAAATAAAAAATATGATGTAACGTCAAAAATATTAATATAATTTTTTTTGCATTGCACTCGACGAAGATATTGGTAAAGTATTTAGTAAACAGAAGCCCTGTTCAATTCTAGATCGGACCGGATTGATCGCAAAATGTGCCTCTAAATTATTGGTTAAAAAAACGATCAGCGGTCAGTCAAACCAATCCACGAAAATAGGTGTTCACCGAACAATCCGATCTAGAATTGAACAGGGCTAGAGAAAATTTAATCATCGTCGATCGCACAATTACATCAAGATCGACAAATCACGTAGCGGCCCTGTTCACTTTTGTTCTATTCCGATCCGATCCCGAAATTATTTTAGCCAATTAAAAATCGGAATAAAAAATCTGTTCCTCTCAAATCTTCTAACCAATTATGTCAGTTAAAATTTGGATATAGAATACAATTAACAATACAAGACTCTTTTAATAATGATGATGAACCAACCGATAATGATAATTTAATAAAAGAAATACTTCTTGTTTTGTGTTATCTTATCCCGCGAACTTATGAAGACGCCCATTGCCCATTGTGATTGGACCACAAAATAGGGTTAGGGTATAGATTGACGCATATGAATTCGATAAATTATAAAAATTAAACTGCGGAACGCTTTATTAAATCAAGTTTATATTTATAAAAACAGTAGGACAAACAATATACCGCTCAGCTCAAACTAAATTACGAACTAAATACATATAAAATATAAAAAAAAATCCACTATCATGCATACATATCAGGAAAAATGCCATTTTAATTTCTTCAGTTCACATCGTAATATTGTATATCAAAATATTTTTCTGTTAATTAAATATAAAATTTTCAGTAAAGTAGTTTAAAATATTTGATCCATACATTATTTTGAACTTACTGCAAATCGATGATTTTCCACGTTTAATAACTCTTATTTTTGGGATAACAGTTCTTGCTTCTTCAAGCATTTCTTCACTAAAATTTGTATGATCATAACTTTGATCATAGATTAATTCTTTTAAAGTTTCAACTCTTTTTGCGTAATCTATTACAGTCATTAACACATAATCATGATTCGAATTTTCTAATATGGCTAGTTGATTTAATGGAACTCTTAAATTCTCAAAAAAAAATTTCAAGTCTTTTTTGTTCATTTTGAAATCTATACCAAAATAACGTAAAGTTATTGGTATAGATTTCACCAACTTCATTATTGAAGATGTTGTAAATCTTAACGCGGTGTTAGTAGTGTTAAATAAATTATAATTATGTAAATTTGGTATTATAGATAATATTAAATTTTCTAATGGCATAGAAGGAAGAAATTTGGTTAGATCAAGAAGTTGTTCTTCATAAATTTTTAGTGATAAATAATTTAAATGTGGAAAGTATTCTCTTATATCTTGAAGTAATTCTTTTGTTACGTGGCCTAACCAAAGCATTCTAAGATTTCGACCACATATTCTCAGAAATAATCCGACGGTTGTCAAATTCGAATGGTTGGGATTATATCCATCACAATAAAGATTTTTGATACTTTCAATTCTAAATTCAGGATATCTTAAATTGAGTAGGGAATCGTTATCAATTTCACCAAACTCCCATAATTGTAAAGTTTCTAAATTATTACAATTTTGTAAGACGGTCAATAATTGTTCAACATCTGCTAATCTCTCAATTCTTAAATGATTTAAATAATTCGAATGAGAATCGATTGCAGAATAAATTTTAGAACAAGGGTGATCATCCCAATATTGTGTTATTGTAAAAGAAGTGAGCTTTGTTTGTGATTTAATTAATTTTGTTATTGCTCGAGTAATTTCAAGTGTTTCATCTTGAGGTTGAAGAAGAATTGATAATTTTTTAATGGTATTTATATGTTGTGCAAAATTTGTGAAAAGTTGACATATCCCTTGAGAGAATACACCTGAAAATTCGAATACCTGCAGCCTCGATAAAGCTTGGCTTAATCTAGGAAAAATAGTATAATCAATATCTATAGAGTTAAGGTCTGAAGAGCTGCTTATTATTTCCACGCAAGTAAAACCCTTTGTACGATTAATAAGAAGATTTGTAATAATTTTACAAAGTAATTTTCTAATTTTATGTTTCGTATTTTTCATATTCGTTCGTTCAACTGTTTCTTCAGTCGAAGTGAATTTTTCAACCGCGTCTTGAATATGTTGATTATTAAATATTTCAAGATATTTTGGATAATCTCTTGGAGTTGATAAATTTTCATGTTCAATTTGAAAATTAATTAACTGTTGTTTTTCTTCTTCGCAAAGACAAGAAATATACGTTCGAAGGATGAGTTTATGTTTATTTGGATTTGTTTCAAGTTCAAAAGGTGAACTCCAAAGATATGGAATAGCATGTTGACAAAATAATCGATTAACCAAAAGACATGAAAAGAGTGCTTCTTTATTATCTTTTAAATAATCTAGAATTAGATTAAGACAATTATTAAAAACAAATAATTGTAAATAATGATTTTTTGCCATTTATTCTTTTTTTAATGGAATTTTTCTAAAAGGTGTTAATTAATATATTTTTCATGTAAATCAATCGTCCTCCAAACTATCCCATTTCATACATTCCGACGCCGAAAATTTTTTTTCCATTTTTTCCATTTTATACTTGTGAAAGGAATCCGAGATAGGGAATCATCTTTATCAATTCTTTTAATCTTTTTAATCACAAGCGGTTGCCTTATCTTCTAAGATAACATCTCCGAACAGTGTCCGATTGTGTAATCGCATTTGCATTTCATCTTGCAGTGTTTCACAAATTCCGGATTTTTCGAGACAAATTCTCTTATATGGAGTCCTCAAATAAAGGTATGAACGAATGAATGTTGACAAAAAAAAGGTATTCTCAACGTATTTTTTTTAAAAAAGAATTACCTTCTCGACGTCCTAAACATTTCGTCAATGATCCAAATAAAGTATTGTAACTAATTCTTCAACTATCTTTAAAAAAAAAGATATGACAATAAACTTAACTTAAACCTTTCTTATAATTTAAGATTGTAATTGAATCTCTTCGAGGACTTTGTTTGTCTTATCCTTCTCTGAGATTTATTGAAAAGGAAAAGAGTAAATACATAAATAAATTCTTAGAATGTGGTTATCATAAATATTGTAAAAAAAGGAAGGAAAAAAAATAAAAATAATCATTTTCAATATTAAGTTGTTTATAGGGCTGATATTGATGATATTAGAAAAAAGCAAGTCACTTTGATTTCTGGAGGTAAGTTTTTCTAATCAATTATTTATGGAACATAGATACAAGCTTAATTTATATCAATATTTTTTTTTTATCATAGGTGGAGCCGGTCATGAACCAGCGCATGTAAAAAAAAAATATTTACACTAATTCCTTTGAATGTTAAAATTTTGCTCACTGTTATGTTATTTTTAGGCTGCTTTTGTAGGACCTAATCTTTTATCTGCCGCAGTATCAGGAAATATTTTCGCATCACCATCAACTTCGCAAATTTTAGCAGCAATTCGTCGTGTGCAATCCCCTCATGGTACACTATTAATTGTAAAAAATTATACTGGAGATTGTTTAAATTTCGGCTTAGCAGCAGAAAAAGCAAAAGCTGAAGGAATAAAAGTTGAAATTGTAATTGTTGGAGATGATGTTGGAGTTGGGAGACAACAAAGCGGGTTAGTTGGTAGAAGAGGCCTAGCTGGTACAATTTTTGTACATAAAATTGCAGGTGCTATGGCCGCAAAAAGGTAGGAACTGTTATTTATATCCTTATTATTTCACTATTTTATATTGAAAATTTGTATTATTTAGGGCAAGTCTTAATGAAGTTAAGAATGCAGCACTTCTTGTTGCTGAAAATATTGGAACCATTGGTATTGCATTCGATCGATGTACTATTCCAGGAACAACTAAAGGTTCTTTTTTACCTGATGATGAGATCGAATTGGGAATGGGTATTCATGGTGAACCCGGATTTCAAAAGATATCGCTTCCTCCATCTAGTGAACTTGTGCAAAAGATGTTGGATACTATTATCAATACCAATGATGAAGATAGATCTTTTTTGGATATCAACCCCGAAAAAGATAAGATTGCTTTATTAGTTAATAATCTTGGTGGTATTTCTTCACTTGAGCTTGGTGTAGTACTAAATGATGCTTTTAATTATCTAGGTTGGTTTTGTGTTTAATTTTGATTTTGAATTTTTTTTTTTTAAATTTATGATTTGATGTTTATTTCTGTTTATTTCTTTTTAGTTAAAAAGAATTTCTATGTAAAAAGAGTTTATGTTGGACATTATATGACATCACTTAATATGCCCGGAGTTTCTTTATCCATTTTAAAGTTACCAAAGAATTTGGATGTAGTTCCTTTATTGGATATAAAAGCTGAAACTCCAGGTTGGGTTAATCATTCAAAAGTTGATATTTCAAATTTGGATGTTAGTTTAGATGAAAAAGTTTCTTTCAAAGAAAAAGAAGAAAAACTTTTTGTTGTCAATGGTAAATTTTTAAAACTTTTCCTTTTGTTATAATTTAATTTAAGTTGATTAATTAATTAATTTAATTATTATTATTAGTAAATTCACAGTTATTTGAATCTACAATTAAAGCAGCTTGTAATGCTCTTATTCAAGCTGAACCAGAAATAACAAAATATGATACAATTGTAGGAGATGGAGATTGTGGTTTGACTTTGAAATATGGAGCAACAGGTTTAACAAAAAAATTTTTATCGTTTAATTAATATAAATTTCAATCAGTAACCTTCATTATATAACATAGATATTCTAAAAGCATTGGAAGAAAAACAAATCACAACTAATGATCTTTCTGGAGGTTTAATGAAAATTAGCAATATTTTAGAAAGAGGTGGGACTATTGGTTTTTTATACTGGTAATTCAATAAATCTAATTAAATATATTATTAATATTATAATTAAAAGTTACCAATATATTATAATTAATTTTTGGATTAATAGTTTATTTATAGGTGCAATATCAAATAGTTTAAGATATTTTGTTGCAGCTAAGATAGAAGAAGACAATGACAATAAAAAAGATCGAATTTTAGTAGATGGTAAATGTTTTGGCGCAACTTTAAAGGTATTTATTTTTAAAAATTATTGATTAATTTTATATATCATTCACTATATTAATCACTTTTTAAATATATATTAAGTCTGCATTAAGTACACTTCAAAACTATACGCCAGCAAGAAAAGGAGATCGTACTATGATGGATGTAATAATTCCATTTATAACCACATTTGCAGATATATTATACTCAACTAATGATAATAATACAATGGTAGCATTTAAAGATGCAATAGAAGCTGCAAGGATTGGTGTAGAATCTACAAAAGGAATGAAACCTAAGTTGGGAAGATCAACTTATATTGCTGATAATATTATTAAAGAAACTCAGGTAAAAAATTTTTTTTTTAATAAATAGTTTTTTATGAAAATAATTTAAATTTTATTAACATCTGTAGGTTCCTGATCCTGGAGCATGGGCAGCTTATGTTATTCTTAATGGAATTTACGATCATTTAAGTGAATAATTAATTAATTGATATTTTAATATTTTATTTCTATGTATATTTAATATATATAATAAATTATTTTATTTTGTTTGGTTAACATATAATATGCGACATATCATGTGTTCTATACCATTTATGATTAATCATCAATGTTACAATTTGTAAAATTTATTTTTCAATTATACAACTTTAATCTATATATAAACCGATCAAGTGTACTATGAAACCTTAATGTTTTTTTTTGGAAAAAAAAACACGAGAGAAATTAATATCTATTTATTTATTTATTTCTAGCATATCATTACATGATTTCGTTAATGCCTAGGTAAATTGTAAAGTAGAAAGTAAGACTTATAGTACAAAACAAACACATTTACATTAGTCAGAGAATTAACGTTCGTTACCTTCAGTCCATCAATAGCATCATCTTCACCAAAACCTTCTTTTGGAATTCTACCATATACTAAATCACTTAATTCATTTTTGGTACTAATAAAAGAATAATTATTATTAATTATAATAATTAAATATTTCAAAATGATTGAATTTTAAAATAAATACTTACTTTTCAATCTTCTCGAATAATATATTAAAATCCTCATTCATCCTATAGATATCATATGTCATATGTCTCTTAGCTTTAGATAAGATATTAATAGCTTGTTTTAATGAGAGTCGATTATCGTCAACCTTTCATCATAAAATAATTATTAACAATATTAATTAATATCTTTATCTTTGAAAAAATTCATAAAATTCGCGGTATATCTTCACCTCATCATATGGTTCATCTATATCATCATCAATTTCCATATTATCTTCTTCAATATTCTCCCATTGTTCAGGTTTTTTACATTCCTCAATTATATTTGTCTTTACAGTTTCTCTAATTGTATTACGCTCTAATTGAAATTCTCTATATAATGTCTTTATAAGAGGATTGTTTCTACAAAATATAACAAGATATTTATTAATTTAATTAAATAAAATACATAAATTGTGAATTTGATTATTTACCTATATGTTACAGGAAAAAGGTTAGTGAACTGTTTGAGAGATAAATTATCTGCAAGTTCACTATTAAGTAAGAAGGAAGTGAGAACTGATTCTTCAGTTATCATTCTAATAACTTTCCAGTTTGAGAATTACAAGGATTACAAATAAAAAAAACGCGTAAGAAATGAAATGGAAAAATGACAAGGAGAGAAAGTTTTTCCATTAATTGATGAGCATATTCCAAAATTTTAAACGCGTCAATCAGATGACGTATACCCGTATACCCGTATACCTGTATACCTGGGACGATGAATTTCTGCGGCTAAATTTTGTAAAATCTGCCTTTTTCAGCGATTTCTTAAAAAAATACTTATTTCTGCATAAATTCTGCAAATTTTGTTTGAAATTATGCTTATTTCTGCCAAAATTTTATACGGCAAAAATTTAGCCATAAATTTTTGAACACAAAAATGACCGAAACAAATCAAAAAAAAAAATTTCAGACTATTTGATTGGTTAGTAAGGTAACACAATCAAAATTTCAATATCTGCTTTTTGACCATCATTTCGGCCAAATCTGCGGCTTTCTGCTTAAAGCAGAAATTCATCGTCCCTGCCCGCCTGCCGTATACCCATTATATCAAAAATATCGTTTTTTCGTATCTGTTTAAAATAAACATTCCGTGAGAATGAATATCGGATATCACTTTTTCGCGTTCTTATAATTAATTTCGACACATTTACAAAAATAATTTTTAAGCCATTCACTATATTTACAATATAAATATTTTAAGATTTTATTATTTTCAAATATAAATAATAATCTTTATTATTTATAGACACGCCAAAGTCCCATCATATCGTACAAAATGGAAGGCACTGAAAAGAGAGTACGAAAACTTCTCACAAATAATGGGTGGTAACGAAAAGGTTTTCCTATTACAAGCCTGAACAATTTTGATCGGGCATGTTTAATGAAATGTATGATGAATTTTGGATGTAAATAGGTAACCGTTCCCCAGAAATACATCGCCTTAATTGATACTAAACGTAACAACTCGAGCAACCGTGGGGCACCATACCTGAAGAAGGGTGTTATTGTGCATTCCCTGGAGAATAAAGGTTAGTAGAGGAGAGATAAGATAGGGGAAAAACATAAACTTCAAGTACCATGGAAGATTTTATACAATATAATGATGACGAGACCGTTAATTAACGAGTACGGTTTGCTGTTGATGGTAGTGGAAGTACACAATCGAATATTATATTGGGGTTAAAGCATATTTATTTAACTGGTCTTTATAGAGGGGAATGATGCTGATCCAGATTATAATAACTTGGTAATGCTTTGAAGAATAAATCAGGATATATGTATTTGAGGTAAAATTTAGTAAAATTAAAAAAAAAATAGAGAATTGATGAGATTGGTTACATCAAAGATTAAGACGACGTCTCCAGAGGTTAGGCTGGAGATTAAATGTCAATACTCAATGGCGTACCGAAATATTTCAGCTGCTGCTTTGATCAATGATCACATGTTAAGAAAAAAAAAGATATTTAAAATTATATTCTGGAAAAAAAATATTACTTTTAGATAACTCCAGACTCCAAATAATCAAACCTTAACTATGAAAAGAGAATTTTACTTTTATTTCATACTTTAAACATAGTATACCTTGACATTAATAATGCTTTGTTCTATTCAATATATTCAATAATAATTTTTATGAAATTTAGCATAACATGAAAAGGACATAATGTATATTCTCAGGATATTATGTGTTGGCATTGAAAAGTGTGTAGTGAAACACCTTCAAAAATAGTAAAACTAGCATTTTCCCAAATTTTATACATTAATCAGTGCTAATTATAGGCAAATTAGCAGTTTAATAGAAGGATTTTTAATATATTAATAGGATTAAGCAGATTTATTATTAAAAAAAAATTATGGAAAGAAGTTTGGTATTTATCACTGATAATGTCTTTTACCAGTATGATATATAGAGCAGTAAAAATAAGCGTGACACGTGACAAATTTTAACTTATACGTCGATGCGAAAATATGTTAATTAATACGCAAATTAGTTAGGAAAAACTAATATCTGAGTAGTTCCATACTTCTGCTTATTTTGACGATTTGGTTAAAATAAATGAAAGTTCTATACAAAAAAAAAACGCTTTTATTATAGTTTTACATAAAAGAAGACGTGTTGTAAAAAATGCGCGCGTATAACGCGTAAGAATCAGGTCTGTATCGTCAGATCAACGGTATTTATTATTTTACACTATTTCACACAGTATTTCACCCTAAAAATACAAATGAATATATGGTATAGTAACAATTAACACACCTCTCAAACCTCTCAGTCTCTCACACTTCTCATTTAACATAATGACTAAAATTAAAAGGTTTAACATCACAAATTGATAAATTATCAGTTTCATCAACATTAGCATCATTTTCATTTTCATTTTCATTTTCATGTAATCCATATAATCTTCTCTCCATAAATTTAACTTGTTTTAAATGATTAAATTCTTTAGAATAATCAACAACAACTTTTAAATGATCTAAATCATTACGATTAAAATACATTAATTTTAAAGTATGTAATTGAATTTTAGCACATTCTTTAAGAAAGAAAATTAATTGATGAGGAGTAATATAAAAATTAAGAACTAAATATGTTAAAGATTTTGGTAAAATATTTGCGAATAATTGTAATCTTTCATCACGATATTTTGGCCAACCATTTTCTAACTCTAAAATAAAATATTCAAGAAATTCTAAACCACTAATTAAATGTATTAAATTTAATATATGATTTGAATTCATTGAAATATTTAAACATGTTATATTTGGACAATAAAGTTCCATAGTATCTATTATTTCTTCAGTTATATATTTTGAAGAAAATGATTTGAAATTTTTTGATGACATTTTAAGAATTGTTTTAATAAAATTTTCATTTCCAATTATATCACGATAATAAAAATATTTAATTGAAATTTCTTGATTTGTAATAATTTCATCTCTTATATTAAATAATTTTTCGTTATTTCCTTGTTGAGTAATTTCTAATGTTTCTAAATTCTTACAAATTAATAATATTTTCATTAATAAAGAATAATCATTGATTACACAAAATCCCAAATATTTCAAAGAATTTGAATGAGTTGATGATATTGCGTCATATATTGACGTATTCTCATAACTTAAACAATATTCGTTCATCACCAAACTTTTTAACTCAGATTGTGATTTAATCAGTGATGAGATTGAATTATCAAGTGATTGATAAAAATTATATTTTCCCTTATATATAATAAAAGATAAATGATGAATATTATTACAAGATTTTGAAATTTTATCAAATAAATTAATTATGAAATTGGTATGTTCATTTATATAAATTTGAATTTCAAATCTTGTAAGTTTTGTAAGAGATTTTTGAAATTTTATTGAAGAATTAATATCTTCAATTAATTTATAATCATTTTGATTATTATATTGATCATTAAAATGTAATTCTAAAATTTTTAATCTATCAAATCGATGAAATATCATATTTCCTATAAGATGAAGGATTAATGTAATATTTGAATTAAATAATTGTTTAACATAATTAATGAAATTTTCTGAATTAAAACAAATTATAAATTTAGGATAATTGAATAATGGTGTTGTATCTTTAAAAGAATATTTAAATAATCGTATATCATCTAAAATTTGTTTTTCATTTTGTGGTAAACAACTTAATAACGTTTTAATAAGTAAATCTCCTTTGGGATTAGAATATTCAAATGGATTATACCATAAATATGGCATCGCAGTATAACACCATAATTTATTCACTTGGATACATAAGAATAATGTTGATCGATCATATTTCAAATGATTAAATATTATATGAAGACAGTCAGGAAATGTTTGAAGTTTAACATATTTCTTCTTTTCTTCTTCTCTTCTTCCTTCAATTTTATTTTTTTTCTTTAAGAAAAATAAATATTGACTGAAATATTTATTTTTTCGATTCATAATTAATTTGATTATGAAATGCTTTACAATTTTACGAAAGGTTTTTTTTTTTTTTTTGATTTTTATCGTTCGTTGTAATTTAGAAAAAGTTGGGAAAAAAGAAAGATAATTATTTATTAAAACGTCAAAGGATTTTTTTTTCTTATAAACGAAAGAGATCTTATCGATCAACTTATAATACAATAGCTCTTATAATGTAATCTTTATATTGATGTATTATTGGTTATAAACTCTATAATAAACAAATAAACAGAATCTACTAAACTTATTTTAGAATTTATACCACTTTTTTTTTCTCTAAATTTGGTTTCCTTACCTCGAGTTTTTGTATAATAAAGCACATGAAACTTTATTATGATTAGCCAAACACAAAGATGAATTGTTAATTGAATTGGTTCTGGATAGTTTGTGTTTATTATTCAGTTCAAACTACAATATTAAATAAAATTAAATCGTTTTAAGAATTCCGAAATTCCGGTTTTTTTTCCTTTATTTGGATGATCAGAAAAAAGTTCTAATCGAAATTTAAAACTGAGCAGAAATGTAACATGTCTAAACTAAATAAGTAATTTTATAATATAAATTAACGAGTGCAATTTTTTTATTTTAGTTGAAATAATGAAATAATTTTATTTAACCTAAACGTTAGAAATAATAATATACATATATATATTTATATATAAATAAATAAAATATCAAGCTACAATCAATATAATTAAATTATAATTGAATATTATTTTTCTTACAAAACTCAATAGCTTGCGCATGTTGTCTATATGCTGCCAATTTCATGTATTTTTCTCCTAATTTAGGATCTTTTTTACCGGCACCACCAGAAAAATATAAACTAGCAGCATTAAACATACCAACAACTTGTCCATTTTCAGCTGCTTTAGTAAAATAAACTGCTGCTTCTTTTAAATTCTTTTTAACTCCGATACCTTTAATTAAACAATTACCATACCGTAATTGAGCTTCAGGATATTCATCACCTGAATCTGCTACTTCTTTAAATAAACTCGCTATTAATTGATCTTTCTCATTTGCTTCCATTTCAACTTCAACATATTTTTGTTGAATATAATATGCTTTAAAATATTTCGCTTTCATATCTCCTAAATCTGAATATGCATCAAAACATCTATAAGCTAATTCACGATCTCCATCAGGGAGTTTATGTTGTTTTGCTGCTTCATCTACTGTCATATAATTAAAATCACTGAAATTTGGTAATATCATAATATCATCTTCTTCTTCCTCTGATAGTTTAAAACTATCAATAGTTCCTTGACGTCTTAAAGAAGAAGTAATAGAATTAGTAGAATTTATACGAGGTGATGGTGGTGGTCTACTTTTTTTCGAATAAAGTTCTTGTAATACGGTAAATATCCTTGTAAATGAAGGTCTATAATTTGGATCATGATCAACAGCTAAAAATATTGATAGATATTTAAGAAATTTATTATTATAATAAGTGAAAAAAAAAAAAAAATTTGTAATGTATATACCTTTTTTCGCAATATCTTGATATTCTTTTGGTAAAGGAGAAACTTCAGAAAATGGTTCACGATATTTTTTTTCACCAACAAGTTCAGTGATGGCCATAATATCATTAAAATCCATATAAGGAACTTTTTCTTCGGCAATTTCCCAAAGTAAAATACCAAAACTATAAATTTCACTCTTTGTATCATATTTAGTTTGTGATCCTAATCTTTCTAATTTTTCTGGTGCACAATATCGAACACATTCTAGTGTAGTTTTGTGATTTTTTGTAACATCAGTTACGGCTCTACTTGAATTAAAATTTGCAATCTTGGCTGTTTGATGATCTGTAATTAAAATATTCTCGGCTCTTATATCACGATGAACAATCTATTTAAAGGGATGAAAAGGAATGAATCAAGAAATGGTTAAAATATATAAAAGTATATAAATAGAGAATTTTTTTAAAAAAAAACAAGAAACCCTCATCAAAGATAATTACCTCAACAGCTCTCAAGAAATTTAAACCTCTAGAAATATCAAGAGCAAATAATAATTTCACCTTAACATCAAGTGGTCCATAAGTATTATAAAATTCACGTAAATTACCATATTCAGCCCATTCAGTTACTAAAAACCATTTATTACCATCAGTAGTAGTTAAACCAAAAAATTGAATAATATTATCACATTCCTCTAATTTTCTTAAAATTGTAACTTGATTTTTAATGTTATTCTTAGCTACTTCGTTACTACTTTCATCTGCTACTAATTTTAATGCAACGAAATCATTAATCCCATTATTTATTTTTTTAAATTTTTTTATTTTTTTACCAATACTTTCATCAACTTCAGCTTCTTCAAAATCATTATATGGAAGTAATACACTTTGAAATATACTAGTTTCAGATTTATCCATTATTGTTTTATTAAGTACGCTCAATTGTACAACTAGATCGGAGACATTTTTATTCGTATCAGTTAGACCACCTCCGATTACTTGAAGATACTATTAATGAATATTTATTAAATTTATTATATTTATTTCATGCGCATTAAAAATTAAAATACGTTACCTCAGTTAAATCTTCGATATCAGCTTTGATCTTTTTATTATCAACATCATTACGTGCACTGAAATCAACCATGAAAGCAAATTCCAAAAGTTGAATGGTAAAATCAAATTCTTTATTTAAATCCATTGTAGTCTTTTCAATATTTCTAGCTTGAATATATTTTTGTAATCCCTTTAATTGAGAAATTTCTGCTAGAAATTTACGTATTTTACCAACTACGTTAACTAATTTTTGTAAATTAACATAATTTTCTTCTGAAAAAAACTCTTCATTTTCTTCTCTACGAACTTTTAAATTTTTTATAGCTGATTCAGCTATGGTTACTCTATCTAACATTACACCACATATTCTTTTATTATGTTCTGCTGTTTGATATATATCTACAATTTCTTTAAGTAATCTGGATACCTCTCCTATAAGTGGTAAAAAATTTGCAAATGGTACTGCTACACTTGCCGCGGCTTCTACTCCGGCACAAATTGTAGCTGCTGTATTAACCACTGGTTCCGCGCCATCCACAACAACCTCTGCTACTTTGTTCACTCTTTTATACAACGTTTTCTTTTTAGGTGCAGCTGTTTCGCTCATAATTGTAAAAAAAAATTAGATAAAAAATTGAGAGAGGAGAAAACAAAGAAAATTTTGTTTATATGCTAATTTCTCAATTAATTCCTTTTATCTTTGTAGCATTAGTAGAATTATCACAATGTTGGTAACACCTACTACATATGTTAATTATTTACCATACATATTCATCTCAATGAAGGAGGTTAATTTTTGTAATACGTAAATTTTTTTTTTTTTACAAAGATCCAGTCGATCCAGTCTATCAGTAATTAAGGATGATTAGAAAATCTTTTAATTAGCTTACAATGCCAACATTTTACAAGCTTACGAAAAAAATATTATTTTAGAAATTATTTCCTTTGATTTAAATAATCACCTTTGATTTAATGATTAAAAAAAATTATATCATTATTTACATTTGCATGGAATCGTAATACATCATCATCGTTCGCATCGTATCGCAAAACCTTTAAAAATTAAAATAGTTAATAAACAATGTTAAGAAGAGAAGATCATAATCAATAGAGCTGTTTAAATAACGTAGATAATCTTCGTTTAGTTATATATAATAAGCACAAAAGGAGGTTCATTATCTTCTGGTTTCTTTGAATTTGAACCTGTAAAAATTTATGGGATCTTACTTAATTTAGGTCTCAATTATTGACTTTTACTAATTAAAGATAATAAATTTGTTATTCTGCAAATTACTCAAATTATTTCTAATAACATATTATTTAGACACTATTTAGACAAATTATTAAAGCGGAATTTTATTTATTTTACTTGTTTAAACTTTAAAGAACTTTTGTGGAAAATTCGAGAACTAAAAAAGGTAAACAAAGTATGGCTTGGAACGCCGCTGTGCTACTATCTTGATTATACAAATAAATCAAATAAATTTACAAACCAAAGAATTAATTTACACTTAAAAGATTGGATGAAATCTATAAAATAATATATTAAAAAATTTGGCAAATCATTTCATCCAATAAAGGTTAATGGATATTAACCCTGTCAATCATGCCGCATCTGTGACGCCACGGGGTTCCTTAATGTACAGTGGATATTAACGTACGAACTGGCCGGATTTAACGTTAACGCTATCACGTGCAAGTGCCCAGTTTGTACGTTGATATCCACTGTCCCACTGTACGTTAAGGACGCTCGTGACGCCACTATGGTTTAAGGGCAGCATCAGTGCATCACCAACAAAATTCCTTTTACGCGACTTTTTGGCCAGAGTTAACATTAACTTGGCGTTATGGGATTATGTACGTGACAAATAATGATTTTACATATTGGAAGAAAATTGGAACATGTAATTTATAAATTTTGGTTGATGCCATGACTAAAAATAATGATTAGTAAAACTAAGGATCATTTCTAATCAAAATCAAATTAATTAAAATTTCTATTGAAAAAAATTTTGAAATTAATACTTACTTATTAAAAACATTTAGTATAATCTTATATAATGCAATAAATTATTACCATATGTAATTAGCAAAAAAATTAATAAAATTTTGTCATCATTATTTTTTTGCTTAATAAAAGTATTAATTAAAGATTTAGCAGGTTATAATAATAATTATGATTTTAAAGTTAATTACTGATTGTATTAAAATTCTAAAAAAAGTTCTTTTTTAAATTACAAATTACTTTACTATTATCATTTAAATTTTTTTTTTTTTTTTAATAAAAATTAATATAATATATGAAATATGAAATACAGTATAATTACTAAGCTGAAAAATAATTCATCTAATATTTTTTTTTATCCAATTCATAAAATATACATAAACTTTCCATATCTTAATAACATTTGAATTGACCATTCTTTATTATATAACTGAAGTTCTTTTATTGGTGTGTCACATGTTTACTGCTACAAAAAACATGAGTATAAGTAATAGTTATTTCACGGGAAGCCATAGATATTCATTGATCATCACCGTGAAATAACTGGTTTATACCACGGAGACTAACGTCCCGTATACAATTTTAAACTACTGATAACTTTTTTAGCTTAATCATCACCCATAAAAATATTAATAAAGAAAATCACGAACGACTATTAGGAAACATGGTATATAATCATGTTGCTTTTTGAGATCAGCATGGATCTTATTAGCCGAAAGTCTAAATATATAAGTTCATGTAAAAATAAAATTTTTACCAAAAGGTTCTGGATTCGGTAAGAGTAAACATTTAAAAAATTTCTTATAATTATTTTGACAAGCGATTACCTAGTATGTTATCATTTCCAATTAACTTTGGCTAAAATCTCATTGTAATAGTGTACTTTTTTTTTAAAAAAAAAAAACAAAAATCTTTTGATTTCAGATACATAAAAATATATATGTATATATATAATATAATTAAATTATTCATTCAACGAGATAATTAACTAATAATTAAAAAAAGAAAAAAAGAAGTACTAATTATTTTTTGATCTACTATGAAGTTTCCTTTTACTTTTGTGCATCCTTTTTTTCAAAATAAAAATCAATAATATCAGAAGTAAACTTTTTCATTTCATCTTCCATACCATTTAATATATATACAGCAAAATGAGCTTCAACATTTTCACATAAAATTCCGGTGGATATTGGAGCATTTTTGGCTACTTTAATCAATTTATCTAAACCACATTCAATAGCTACATCTGCAAGAAAACTTCTTGATATAAGTTTATTGGTTAATATGCTAAGTTCTGCATTGCTTGCATTAGGTAACCTATTATATAATTCTCTTGCTATAAAATAATTGTATGCTTTATCTCCGTAAAAACAGTATCTTCTGTATGGATGATGATTATTTAGCGGTGCTGTTGGATGTGTTAAAATTTCGTCACGAATAGTTTCTTTTAATGGTGGAAGTTCTAATTTTTTTTGTGGTGAAGATGATGGAAAGAACTTTTGTTTCCGAGAGTTTAAAATAAAATTTAATGAATTTTTTAAAAGATTTGTTATACGAGACATTTTAAATCAAATCAAAAAAAATTTTCGATTTATATACAGATGGTAATTTGCGTATCAACTCCTTTTATAGTTAATCAGTTCAGTTCATCTTTTATGATCCCAGTTCATCAAACACGTGTCATTAATAATTTTAGATCTTAAAATATTATTATTAACTAGATCTGTAAATAATTATATACAAAGTTTTTTATATTCCTTATTTAAATTATCAATTTCATCTAATACTTTCAAAAGTTGTTCTTTGGCTTTACTTAAATTTGGCTTTAAAAAAAAAAAAAAATAATAATAATACAATTTATAAATAATAAGAAAATCTCATGTAAATATTAAACATATAGCCTTGAAATTTGTTACCTGTAAAATATGTACACCATATTGAGTAGCTACAATAAGTTCTTCAATACCATCTTCATTTAAATCTAGGCCAGTTATTCGATAAATAGGATGTGTAAAAGATTTTTGCCATAACAACTGATACGTAATCATACCTTGAGAATTAACATCTAAAATCAAAATAAAAAATAAAAAATTATAATACTATAATCTATAAAATTTGTTTTATGACAATCGTCATAACTCACTTTGTTTATAAATAAGTAATTCTCTGCCATAAGTTCCAATAAGAATCTCATTTTTACCATCCCAATCTATATCCATTATATGAGAACATAAAACACTATCATGTTGTGAACATTCTCTTAAATATAATGGACTTTTAAGAATTTCTTTATCTACATAACTGAAACGTGAATAAATTGTCTATAAATATCTAGATAAAATAATAAAAGTTAAAATGCATTATCATAATTATCATACCAATAAACAATTGCTTGTTCTACGGCACAAGTAACAAGCATATGAATTTCTTGTTTATCTAAAAAAAAATTTTACATTTGTTAAATTCTTATAAGAAAAAACTTTATTTATATAATTTACAAACCTTTACTTGTAGATGATGTGAAAATAGATATTGAAGTGATAGGGCTAAATAGTGCAACTGATGATTGTTCTTGTACTTTAAAATCATAAAATTTTACGAAAATTCCATTAATAAATATGAATTTGTTTTAATATAACAACATTATATTAATTTACCAAATTCTTCATTCGATTCATTTCGCTTTAAGACTGATATGTGAAGCATTCCATTTTGGCACCCTACCGCTATAATTTTAACATTATGAAATTCTTTAATTTCTAAAGATAATATCCTTTTAAAATCAAAAAAAAAGTAAATTAGTAATGGATTAAATAGGTTTACTAAAATTAATTTTTTTATATTACTTTAAATCAGAATTAGCTGATCTAGTTAATCCATCAATGAAAGGAAAATAAGGTTGTATAGATGATTGTTCCCATTTCTTTGCATATTTGTCCTTAAAATTACAATAATTGTTATTAAAGATTTTGATAAAAAGAAATTACCAAATAATTTTTAAATAATTAGTTTAAATTATATATAAATATTATATAAATATTTTATAATTATGCATATAATTATGCAATATATTATTTTTGAACTCACTTCAGTATATAAATGTATACCACCATCAGTTCCACATAAAAGTAAAGCAGAACAATCTTCACCATCTTTATTAATCTTAATGTGAAAAAGTTGCAAGGGTGTGAAATGAAGCATAATACTTTGATGACAATCTTTTTCTAAAAAAAATGATTTTTTAAAAAAATGTCAATCTAATAATAATCGGATTAATTAAAAAAGGTTCACCAATACAATTTATTCTTACCGACAACCTTTAAAACAGCATCTTCCATAAATGTTGATGTTGAATCATCCACCAAAGAATAAATTTGAAGAAAAAATTGATTATCATCTTCCAAAGTGATCTTTTGATTTGACTACAATTACAAAAAGAAAACATTTATGTTGTTATGTTGTTAAAAAATACTTCTTTGAATTTTAAAGAAAAATGAAATTTAAAAGGTTTACATTGACTGTTGTCAAGGCAATGGTTAAATCCGAATTAATTGAAGAAAATACATCCATTGAAATTATTTCGCCTATTTAGATAATTTTAAGTATCAAATGAATAAATATAAAATGAAATATAAAAATTTTAAAAATTTATAAAAATACCAATATCTTTAATATCTAATGGTAATTCAATTGTATTCCAGTACCCTGATGCTGAAATAAAACAGGTAATCCCATAGAAAAAACTTACGAATAAATGTTGATGGATTCCTACATTATTAATATTACGAAATTAATTTGAATGAAAGATTTTTTATTTAGTTGAAATACGTGACTTACTTTTTTTATTATTCTTATTTCTCAAATTATAAGCAAAAATCTCATGAGGAGGACTTTTAAGAGCATTTGATGGAAATTCTCGAGGACAAGGTAAACCACTTTCTAAATGTGAGGTGAATACAGATAATCCATAGATATTTCTAAAGGAAGATATTTTCCAATAAGCAGTTTTAGTTTTTAATCTATTTTTTAATAAGAATTGATTAATAGGTGATAGAAACTCGAAAAAAAATTACGTTCTACCTCCCGAAGGAAAGTGTTCGTAATGACTTTCATTGAAGTATTCTTCAGTTTCCATTATAAAAATATAAATTAAAAAAATATAAAAGATAATGAAATCATATAATTTAAGTTTAACGGAAAAATTTTTTATTCGGTAGATGAAATAGATGAAAAAAAAAAAAAAAAAGAATTTAAGAATAAAGAAAAAAAATTGTTCATAATCTATAATTGACACGAACCAATAGAATCATTCTCCGAAGTTACAAAATGCGTAAGGAAAATCATTGCATATTTCGGATAAGTAACATGTCATGTGATACGAGAAAAGTACTTAATAATTATAATCCGACTTTTGAATATTCACATTAGTACACCATTAAAGAAATTGATAATCAATCGATAGGTATCCGATATATAGATAATTGTACAATCAAATGATTAGAATCTATCATACTTTTTAATTATCATTAAATATTCAAATGATATGATGAGGAAGATAAAGTAATATAGCTTTGTCTTATTCCTATTTACAAAGAATAAATTAAAAATAGTGCTTATTTCGGAGTTATTTGATTTAAATATTTTTTTAAATATGTAGTATATTGGGTAAAATTACAATGATATTTTGTACGACAAACTTCCTTTTTATGACAATTATAGATATTATACAGGTTATTCGGAATAAAATTCCATCATACAGTAAGTATTACATTTATTTACTATAATAGTTCAAATTTTAATTACAGTATGTGTATAATAACGATATTAAACTCTGTTGAGAATAAGTTTCCCAAATTCAGCATTATGAAACGTGTACTAAATAACAAGAGAAATTTTTTTAATTTAATATGATAGTCATATTATTTATACATACAAAGGATCCAAATACAGAAATAATATTAGAATTTTCCGGAATTCTAAACATCCGATAATCTCATATAGTACAACCCTTGTGACACATATTTCTGGGACTTGATCGTCACTCCGATTACACTTGGTGTCGGAAAATTTGCCCGTTTTCCGTGCAAGTGGAAATCCATGATCGAAGATTTCGATTGGTAAAAAAAAAAATGCACAATGTAATATTTTTACGCCAAAGTCGCAAAAGAGACTCCATAACCAATATCCTAGTGCTGATCCAAAACAAAGGGTTTCTTAAATATTATAAATAATTGGCGTAAGTACTGAAACCAAAAGATATACAATTTTAGTTCGAGGATCCAAATTAAAAAAGGTAATTTATTTGTTTTTAATTAAGTTTCAGATCCTGAATATTTCTGTTTTAGAGTTTCGTCATTTCGGTTATTACTCGCTTTTAGTTCTTTTTTTAACGGATATTTTTAGACCGATTCTATAATTGTTTATAATTGTTCCCTAATATGGCATTCAATGAATGATTTTCAAAAAGAAGAAATTTTGTATAAATTACGTACGTTTTTTACCATTTGTGACAATATTTCTTCTTTATATGCTTTGTTTTTTTTTTCTCTCATTTAACAAAAAAACTTGTTAATTCTTATTAAAAATGTTTCGATTACAACGAAATTTAAAAAAATCTAATAATTTTGTCTCATTACAACAACAGAATCCACTTCTAACACGTACTTTTAATTTAAGATTTCATCCTTCAGCTTTTTATTCCACAAAAAAAATCAACTTACCAAAAATTAACGATGAGAAAGTTGTTACAACACTTTTTACTAAATATGATAGATTAGATTCATTTATTGGGGACAAAGCATATAATTATTATGCGGTAAGAGCATTAAAATTAAAAGTTCCCGGTGCGATTAGAAAAGATTTTACGACAATCACTAGCAAAATAATTTCAAGAGAATTTTTAACCGAAATAGCTGTTAAATGTGAATTAGATAAACTGATGTTACAGCATACTAAAACTACTTATCATTTGGGAGAAATGATGGAAGCTTATTGTTCTGCAATGTTATTTAATGGAATGGAAGAAGAAATGAAGAAATTCACATCAGATATAGTTGATTATTATTTTGAGAAAAATAAAAAAAAGACTGATAAAGTTGTTAAGGAAGAACAAAATAAAACCATTGAAGAGAAAAAAGATAAACAAAAAGGAATGGTGGAAATGAAGGAGAATGATGATAAGAAAGATGATAAGAAAGATGATAAGATAACAAATAAAGTTGTTAAGGAGACCAATAAAGAAGAAAAGCAGCAAAAAGGGGTAAAAATCAATAAGAATGATGATAATAAGAATATAAAAGAGAATAAAGTTAGTACTGAAAATTCTAAAAAGAAAAAGAAGAAAAAGAAAGGAACCAATGACAAAACTATCAAGGAAGAAAAGAAAAAGGAAATAATCTTATCGATAAAAGGACAATAAATGGGTTCTTTATAAAGCGAGGTAAATGAATGGGTCGTAGTGTCGTATAGATTAAATAAGCAGATACGAGATAAGAAATATACTGCGGGCAGCCGATCGAATCCGATATGAAAGAAATATTTGCGACACACACAATATGTCAATATATCAATATTATCAATATAGACCTAAATATAGAATAATTATTTTTTTTTTTTCTTTTTTTTTTTTTTTTTAAAAAAAAAAAAAAAATTTTATTTTTTTTTTTTTTTTTTTTTTTTTTTTTTTTTTTTTTTTAAAAAAAAAAAATAAATTTTATTATTTTTTTTCTTTTTTTTTTTTTTTTGTTCTTCTATTATAAACACTTTCTTTTTTTAATACTTAATTACGTAGTTAATATTTATACAATATTTTATATAAAAATAAATCAAAAAAAATTTCAAAAATAACCTGCGCACTTTCTTTACAAAAAATTTTATTTCTTCAAAAAAAATGGATAAATCTTCTTCTTCTTCTTCTTCTTTGTCTTCACAAATTTCTTCACCACAAATTATATCCTTACAAAATTCTTTTAATAAACCAATTCCATACCTTCCACCCGAAATAGTAACAGAAATAGTTTCATATATTAGCGAAGACGATATAAAATCATTATATTCAATAATTCAAATAAATAAAACATGGTTTAATTGTTCAATTCATGTATTATGGAAACAACCATTTAAATATACTTCATTAACAGGTTATTCTAAATTACTTAAAATTTATATTTGGTTCTTACCTGAAAAAACTAAAATGGAATTACGAAAGAATGTTTTTAAATTTGATGTTAAGGAATTTAATAAAATTCCTACAGTAAATTATTTAAATTATTTAGAGAATTTAGAATTAGAATATCGCAGTTTATATTGGGCAATTAAACTTTTATTACCTACTCTAAAAAATGAAGAAAAAGAAGAAATTGAAGAAGAAGAAAATCATGTTGTAATTAAAGAAAGAAAGGAAAAAGAAGAACAAGAAGCAAAAAATTTAAGAAAAATTCAAGCTCATGCTTTGTTAAAAGAATTAATTAAATTATACAAAGAAAATTGTCCCAAATTGAAAAAATTTAAAATGAATGATCCAACTGAACATATGAAATTGAGTGTAGACGAATTGGATCATATCTGTACAAGTAAGTATTAAATTAACATTATATATTCTTTAATATATTATATTAGTCAAACTTACTGTATAACCTTTTGTTTCTAGATCCAACGGATCAAAAAACGAGAATTTATCGTTCCCGTCGTAAACCTATAATCTCATGTTAAATATTATTTTTAGTTCAAGACAATTTTTCTTTTCCCCTCTTTTTATTAGATTCATTCTTTATTATTATTATTTATCTTAGATTTTTACGATAAAAAAAAAACTTTCCTTTTTTTTTTTATTTCAAAAAAAAAAAAAAAAATTCTTTCTTTTTTTCAATCTATTTGTTCTATACTTTCTACACGATGAATTATAAGCATTTTATTATATAGTAAATTTTTTAGCGTAAGCGAAAGCGATGATCAGAGGACGATATATCTGATAATAAATAAGCGATACAGACCACCACGTTGAGATTATCGGATGTATATATATAGTATTTCATTTATTCGATTGTGTTACTTAACAATTAAGCAACACCGTAGATGTTTTTATTAGTAATAAGAAAATTTTACTTAGAAGCTAACTTTATCGATTTTTTTTTTATCGAATTATTATTTTTTTTTTCGTTTGTAAATTCTTCCGATTCGCTCTCCTACTTTCCCAACTCACTATATTAAGTTGTAATTATCTAATGTAATTATTTGAAATGGTTTCAAATTCATTAAACCCCCCTTTTTGTCTTAAAAGATTAATTCTAACAAAAATAATGATTTGTAAACCACATATTTCATTAATAGTAATTTTACAGGAGGATATTTTACATTATATGAAAGACATCCCTTAATATCATTCGGAATAAATGAGGATTATGGGAATTTCATTAATAATCTTTTTTATAAATATATTATTTTGTAGATTTAAATTTTTGCATATAATAAATAACCATAATATTTCAATTTTTATTTTTCAGATCACATTTATCGATAATCTAATACTAAATAATACTAAACCGTTCATAATAAAACACAATGTAAGTTGTCAAGGAAGGAAAAGTGGAATACGTCGATTTACCAAAAACCTTTGATGCAAATGTATCGTTCTTGACCTGTGCGACGGGTCTGAGTGACGGTCTGACTTTGACCCGCATAATATATTTTACAATAGGAGTCAAGATCATGGTCAAGTCCGATACTTTTACACCTTTGATAGATAAGAAATGAATTTTTCGCACGTGATCGTAAGATTTTCTTGTCCTTATATGGTAATTAGTAGTTAAAATACGCGTATGTGTGATTTGTGTGATTTTAGCATCTTGTACTAACTACTGCTAAGCCTATTCATGATTATAATGTCATTCTTATTTCTATTCAATTTAATCCATTTAATTAGTTTAATTAGATACATTATACGTGAAATTATATGTCGCTATATTTTTATTATTTAATGATTGACATTTTTATTTTTACAATTACAAATTTATTTTACAATAAATATCATTTTGAGGATGTAAATTAAATAGATAAATAAATAATAATAATAATAATAATAATTTAACTAATAATAGCCTAAAAATACATGTTAATCTAACCAGACAATACGCTAACAACAAATCCAGTTTGTGTACTCTTAGTGGATCTTTCCCATTTTTCAGCTTCTTTTTCTCTTTTCAAATTCCTAACAGTATTTTCCAATCTTTTCTTTTCTTCAGTTTCACGTTGTAATAATTTTTGTTGGTCAGATCTTAAATCTGCCATCATCTTTCTGAATTCTTTTCTTAATGTGGCAGTTGTTGCAGGTTCACTAATAGCATCCATACCCATACTTTTAAGTTTTTCATCTGCCAATTCATTCTCTAATTTTTCACATTTCTTTTGTAAATTATCAATAGAATTCTCTAATTTTTGTCTTTCACCATCAAAATCAATAAAATTTCTTGTTAATCGGTCAAATTCTTTATTTATACCATCTAGTTCTGCTTGCATCATTTCTGAACTTTTTTCTAATGATGCTTCTCTCGTGGCAAATGCCGCTTGTGATTTCTCTAAGGTATCTTTTGATTGTCTTAATTGTGCTTCAAGTTTTTCTTTGTCATTCCGTAAATGTTTTAATTCTTCATGTGCTGCTTCAAGTTCTTCTTTAAGTTTATTCAAATCATTTCCACCTGAATTTCCAACTCCTAAACTTGTACTGTCATTATTATTTTTAAAATTTGATACTTCACCATCAGCTGCAGCTTTCAATTCAGCAAGTTCTGATTTAAATTTTACAATATCACTCTCCAATCGATTTATAGTAACTTCTCTTTGATCTAAAGTTCTTGTTTTAGATTTCAACATT
Source organism: Rhizophagus sp. LPA8_4_AMF (assembly GCA_021464525.1). Taxonomy (NCBI): domain Eukaryota; kingdom Fungi; phylum Glomeromycota; class Glomeromycetes; order Glomerales; family Glomeraceae; genus Rhizophagus; species Rhizophagus sp. LPA8_4_AMF. Next base: position 25,530 of record JADRCO010000104.1, on the reverse strand, counting down.
TCTTCTAAATCCTTAACTGTTTGTGACACATTATTTTTATCTGTTGTGGTATCCGTTAAATCATCACGAAGTTTTTTAATGATTATATCTCTCTCTTTCAATTGAGCTTCATATTCTTGTTCTTGAGTGGCTAATTGTTGTTGGAATTCTTCTTTTATAGTTTTGCCATCATTAACAACCTGTAAAACGGATTGTCTCTTCATAATAGCTTCCAATTTACGAACTTTTTCTTGACTTGTCATTAACTGTTCGCGTAATGTTTCCAATTCATTACGCATTTCATTTTCTCTTTCGTTGGTTGAATGAACTTGAGATTTAGCGGATTGTGCTTTTTCTTCAAGATCTGCCAATTTTGCTTTTGTTTCTTCAAGTTCTTGTTTTGTATTTTTTAATTCTTGTTTAATTTTGTCTTGCCCTTTCAATTCTGTCATTTGATCATGTATTCTCTCCAATCGAGCTTGCAACAGTGATGTTTGATCATGTAACCTACGATTTTCTTCTCTGACAGCACGTACCCTATTTATAAATTCATCTATCCCAAATTTATTCTTATTCGATCCATCTTTATTTTGATCATCGTTGAAGTCAACGTCAGGTAAGATACTAAATAAATTTTTCAAATGATCCATCATTTCTTCATATTCTCGTGTCGTTTGTTTCAATTTTAATTCCAAATCTATATTGAAATTCTTATCATTGATTCCTTTTTCATTTTGTCTTTGTTCCATCTCTTTAATTTGTTTTTCTAAATCCTGAGTTAATTTAACTTTTTCTCTCAACTCGTTATTTTCATTTAATGCTTCTGAATTTTTTATTTTTTCTGTTTTAAGATCTTCTTGCGATTTATTCATATCATTAATAGTTTCTTGTAATTGATTTTGTAATGTCTTAATTTCATCATCTGACTTATTTTTTAATGAACTGATTTCTTGTTCCATTTTATAAATTTTGAACATATAATCTTCCAATGCCTTTTCCAATGCAGTTATATTTTCTTCAATATTTTTGTATTGCTCTTTTTGAAGATGTTGAGTTGCCGTGGTCATTGTGGATAATCGATAGAAACTAGAAGTTCCTGAATACGGTTCATCGGAATCTTCATTGTCAGATCCAGAACCATTATTATTTTCTCGATTACTTGCTTTATGTTTTCTTAATACAATATCCAATCGACTGCCAATTTCTTCAAGTTCAGTTCTCAATTCAGCTATAGTCCTTTCACGAACTTCTGCCATTGTATCATCAGCTTTTGTTTTCAGTTCTTCAATCTCTTTATCTTTTCGTTTTAAAGCCATTCTTGCCTCTGCTAATGTTTGATGAACATTTTGTAAGGCATTCTCCAAATTTGAAATTTTCTCCGATGAAACATTATCTGATATACCATTTTCACCATCATTTTTAACTCCCATGATTTCATTAAATAATTTTTCAATTCCATTATTACCTTCCGTCGCTTGTGATTGTGGTAAATTTTGTGGTGAAAGAGGTGGATTTTGGGAATGCTTTTCTTCCAATTTTCGTATTCCTAAACTAAGAACACCAGCCATATGTTGTAATAATTTCCTTTGAACTTCACCAGCTCGTTGTGTTAATTTCCATAATTCTGTTGCAACTTGATCTACTTTACGATTTGCCGTAGCTAAATGATCTGTTGCTTGCCTTGATAATCTTTTATTTGATGCATGAAGTCTTGCAAGTGAACTAGCTGCTTCCCGAATTTTTGATTCCAATGAAAGTTTTGAAGTCAATGCTGATATACGATTTGTTAATAATGAATGATCCTAAATTATAAAAACAAAAAAGTTTACTTAATTAAATAAATGTAAAATATCAAAATTAAAAGATCTAATTGACATATAATGCACACCTTTTTGAGTTCTTCAACTTCTTCCAAACTCAAGATCTCAAAATTTTTTGAATCAATAACAGCTTGAGAGATCAAAATTTGCATCAGCATTTCATCAGCTGTATCCAAAAAAGAACTTCCTGGAACTTTTGGAGAATTTAACGAAAGCATAGCTTCAGAAGAGGCGATTAGATCATTAGCAACAGCCAATGAAGATAATTTAACTTTAGGCGGAGAAGCAGTATTACTAGAATTTATATCCACAAGTCCCATTGAGGTGGGAGAATTTGTGGTGTAAAAACTTTGTTCTGAACTACGTATCCTTGAATTGGTTGTTTGATTTGATCTATCGGAATCTTCGTCTTCATCATTTTCAGGCAAAGAAGGTAAATCACGTTCTATTGAAATCGAAGAATTTAATGAAGCAGTATCTGCAGAGGGACGTGAACGAATAGAAGAATTTTTCGATATTATCGATGAATTAGATGCATTTTTAGTTGATACAATTGGCGCACTTGTTATTGTCATTGTACTCATAACAGGTTGAACGATAGTAGTTTGTGTTGAACTACTTATAGGTGTAATAGAACCATTTTGACTTCCACTAAGTGAATTTGCGGAATTACTATGTCTTAATGGTGATTTTGCAGGAGCTTTTGGAACTTGATTTAAAAAGCTTAGGTCAGTTGGTTTATCCGTTTTTGAAACCTTTGGGGGAGACGAAGAATCCCCGTAGTCTTGTTCCGATGCTACGGGTACTGGTTTTCGTTTTGAAAAGGAGTTACTAGAGGACATTCTTATACTTTGTAATAAAAGCTATCATTAAAGCTTAAAATAAATAAAATAAATATAAAACGAAAAAAAAAACCACTTTGTTGTGATTTTTGAAAAATTTTATTAAATAATTTAGAAAAAAGAGGGGTAAGTTTATAAAAATTTTTGAAACATATATATAAATTGATAAAATCATCGGATGTTTAAATAAACTATGATAATAACAGATTAGTTTTTTAGTTTGTTACACTAATACAGCAACCATAGGCCATAGGGTATATACGGGTAAACGCTAATGAAGAAAATGAGTGATGTTATATATAAATGCTCAATGCTAGTCACACATTAAATGGAATCATATTTCCAATCGAATTTAGTTTTTATCAAGATCAGTGTAACAGTTTAGTCAATAACTTCTATAATTTAATCTTTTTATCATTTTAAAATTAAAAAAATTTTTTTTTTTTTTTATAATGGTAGCAATGGACGGAAAAAAAGTTACAGTTACTTGTAAGAAAAATTAATTATATTACATAATTTTTTCTTTGATCCTAATTAATTAAATCCAATTTAATAATTAGATACTGATGAATTCGGTATTTGGCAACACCTTGCTGACGACTTTCGACAACACCTTCCTCTACGAAATTTACATTGGAAGTCAGCTAAAGGTCCTGTGCGTAACATACCATTTTTGGGTGTGGAACTAAAACGTTTTATCATGGAGACAACGGAAAGGTCTCACATGTTGCCTGAAACTTTACCATACCTTAATTTATACTTTGTTAATTGTGATGTAAGCATTAAAGATTTTTATTTCATTTAATATAAAATTTTTTATTTTTTACCAATTTAAAATTGATTTAAATTTAGGATAATGAAACATATCGTCAAATAGTAAAGAATCAAATTCGTGAATGGTTAAATATTGCTGAATCTAGACGAAATCAAGAATGGTTAATTGTTTATGTAACTAAGCAAGAAAATTTTCGAAATCCTGCTAGATATTTTAATATGAAAGGAACTGTTTTTGATAAGATTAAAGCGGATTTTAGTACTACAAAACGTGATAGGTAAGAAAGAATTATTTTCTTTTTATATCATTGGTTAATATTCGATATTAACTTATTATGTTGTTAGATGTGTACAACTAAGATTGTCTGAACATGAAACTGAAGATTTTGAAGCTTGGCAAGAATTAATATCTAAAATAAAAGAAGGAATATTAAGTAGTTTTGATCAATATGTTAAACAATATGAAGAAGATATTCGAAGATCGGATTCTCAAAGAAGCATGATTGGATGGAATTATTGCACATTTTTTATATTAAAGGTAAATTATAATATAAAGTAATTGATTTATTCATTCATTTAATTAATTAATTATTGATTATTTAGGAAGGATTGGCTTTGACCTTTGAAATTATGAATATATTTGAGGATGCTTTAGTACAATATGATGAATTAGAAGCATCATATTTTCAAGTTTTAAAAGGTTTGATGTGATTTTAAATTTTAGAGTTTTTATGTAACGTATATTTTCTTAATTTATTATTTTTATTCAGATAGGGCACTTGCCTGGTTTGGCAGCTTTGGTGCTACAGATCCAAATGATGATAGCGCTAATATTTTAGACGTTAAAAAAAAACAGTATAGAGATCTTATAATGCAAAATACAATTCCTGAATTTGATTTCAGATGTTATCTTTTTGCAAGACAATGTCAATTATTAGGAAGATTACATAAGCCTGTTGAAATATGTCGGAGAGCACAAATCTTCATTTCATCCTTTAGCAGGGCAATCAAAGAGCATCAAGCAAACGTAGGAGAATATTTTTTAGAATCGTGGATCTTTTCTTCTTGCATGAGCGTTGTCAATGAATGTGAAGAATTGGCACCGTTGACTTCAATGGATAATCCTAGTACAATCGCATTCAATGCTGCTAAAGGAGAGTTATTAGATTTAGCAAGAAAGCAGGTTGATTATTTTTATACTTTCTTAGGCGTATTCATATATTATTTGGATTGATTTGGTGTTGTCAAATTGGGTGGGTACTAGGTTGTCGATTTTGACCCTTCCTTGTTGTATTCGCCCGGTTAATAATCAAGGGACGAGAATGAAGATTGATTTGAAAATTTTCATAACAAAATGTCCTCTAATAGTCTTTAAATAATTGATTCACCATTCAATTAAATTAATGAATACGCCCTCTTCTTTTTGAATAACGATTTATATGGACTTTTTTAACATATATGTTTATTTTAATAGCTTGATAAAATTGGGATTTACTATAATCATTTACCAGCTTCGCTTCCATTTACAACATCTCTAAGTGATACGATTCCAATCTCAGACAATGAAACTGGAAAAAAATTCGATATTACTAATAAGGAATTACAAGAAGCAATTAATTCACAGAATGATTTCGATGTTCTTTATTTAGTAAGCAATATCAGCTTTTGTCAATTTTCAATGTAAATTTTTAATTTTATTATTGCATTATATCGATAATTTTGATAATATTGACAGAAACGTGTTTTTTTCATCATAACAAGTCATTGACAAACAGAGCACTAAAAGCTTATGAAGGTAGTGCACGTCTTCGAAGCGTATTACGATTACAAGGCGATGTTGCCGCATTACATTTGTAAGCAAATTCTTTTATAATTGAGTGTTAATTATCGATTATCATTTAAATTAAACATAATGAATCATACTTTTTTAGTCATCGTAAGCAATATGAAGATGCGGTACAAGTGATGGAAGATATTCCATGGAGATATGGTGAACAAGGATGGACTGTTGTTGAAAACAATCTTTTATTTAAATTTGCTGCATGCCAAAAAGAATTGGGTCAAAATAGGAGATATCCTTTACTTTTGTTCATAAAACAAAAAAAAATTTCTTCTTTTAATTTTATCTTTAATAACTTAATTTTTTAAATTAACACTTATGTGGGATCATGTTTGTCATTATTAAAAAATTTCTCTTTATTGACGAATGAAGAAATTGCTTTTTATGCAGACGAAGTTAAAAATCTTTGTGGCGTACTTGAAAAAGGCGAAGGTGCGAATTATTTTATCTTCTGTATTTATTTATTTTTCTTAAAAAGAAAAGTGGGAGAGAGAATAACCTATGTTTTACTATTTTAGAGATTAATCGCCAATTCAAACCAATATTTGCTATATCAGTGTCATCTATTGTTGATGATATAGGGGATGAGGATGGACCATATTTATCAGTTGAATTAACTAATAATTTATCTACAGTATGATAAAAAGTTTTATTATTTAATACGTATATTACGAAATTAATGATTAAATTTAGATTTTATATTTAACAGTCTTTTACTTTCGATCAACTTGCGATTCGGTTGGTTAGTGGACAGAGTGAAGAGATTTGGTTCGGTGTTTGTAAGGAGGAAATCAAACCTGGTTTGAATTCTTATAAGCTTTATTCCGATGTAAGATTATAATGATATTTATAGACTCTTATTATTTTAACGATATATTTCTAATTTTTATTTAATCTTAAATTCAATTAGAACAGTGCATCTGGAAATTACTTTGTAGAAAATGTACGAATGTCTATAGGCAAAGTAACATTTACTCACAATTTCTTGAATGAGAGTAAAAAGAAATCATTTAGGATTAACGAACACCCGTCAGTTTTAAGAGCACAGATCATTGCTCCATGTGAAAGTATGAATCAATTTTTAAAGAATATTGGTCATCTTTTCATCATAATTTTGATGTTTAACTTTTCGTTTCCTTTAGTTCATATTGGTGAATCACAATATTTTCTGGTTCGACTTTTTACTGGTCTTTCGCATGTAGATGAGGGTAAATTGGCTTTGGAAGCGATGTCTGATGGGCTTTCATTTCCAAAATCCGATAAATATCATTCGATCACCAAAACCGTTATTGGTAAGATTATAAAATTATGTTGTTGTTATACCCAATTTAGACATTAGAAATTACATCAGTTATTTTTTTGATAGAATATGTAATAAGAACTTAAATTATTATATAGTTTGACGCTATTTAAGTTTATATAGATATATTTTAATTAATATTTTATCACTTCGGTGTACGTTAGTTTACATATTCCTGAAGTGCATGTTTTATATTTATAATTTATTGGTATCTTTATTACTAGATGAGAAAATATCGGAAGAAAAAGTATTAGAACAGGATTTAGAAGTATTTGAAGATGGTAAAATAAAGATACCTTCTTCTCAATCAAATCAATTAATAGAATTTCAGGTTCCATATGATTGTAATTGGGGAGCAATTGAACATAAGGTTAGTATGATCTATATTATTTAATTTTTACTAAATAAATTTAGTGATTAATTTTTTATATTTTTATCAGGTTAAGATATCAGTAGAATATAAAAGTAAAGGAAAGTTAAGAGTTTTCACATCTGTTGATACTATCAAAGTTTGGTTGCCTATTTCAGTTAATGAACTTAATATTTTTAGGGATGATTGGTAAATAAAATTTTTATATTTTAATTTTATAAAAATTATTATTTATATATAAATTTATTTATTCTGGTTTATTTTATTTTATAGTTTGTTTTTAAAAATGGATATTACATTACAGGGAACGGTTCCAGTAAGAATCCTAAAAACTGACTTAGTTCCTTCAAAAGTATATGATGTAGCTGATAATCCATCCTTTACTTTACCATCGTTGGTAAGTATTAATATACAAATTATTTTACAATATTTATTCATAACACATATTATTAACTTTGAACTTTTTATTACATAAAAAAAGAATTTATTCGGAAAGCAACATGCATCATACGTGTATAAATTAACAAAGTCAAAAGGTAATATATATGTATATATATATATATATAAAGGAATTATTTTTGCAATTATTATTTCGTTTTATTTATAATACATTAATTACATACAGATTATCATGGAGAGGAAAAGTCAGCAGGTACTCAAATTCATTTTGTAGTAGTGTTCCGATCACTTCAAGATGGTAATTAATTGTTTATTGTTTTTTTTCATTTTAACGACTGTTTTTTTATTTTTAATTAAAATAAATATTCCGTTTATGTATTATAGAAATTGAGAAATATGTGGAGCATACCTTGAATACTATTTTAAAGTCAAGAAATTTATTTCAACATTCTCAGTTTCTTATTGAGAATGCCAAGGAACATTTATTAAAATCAGTAGATTATGTTTCATATGGTATGACGGACGTTTTGGATTTAGGTGAATTAGATATAGCACAATGTGAGAGCCTTTTTACAACTCATGGTGCTGCTAAAGAAGCATTAGTTGATGTAGTTAAGGAATTTTGGAAGGTAATTATTAATTTCAAATTTTATCTTGCTAGTATTTACTATTATGAATTCAATGAATTTCCTATTTAATTTATCATTATCAAATTAGGCAACTAATCAATTATCTAATGAAGAAATAATGTTGATTAGCAATGATTTAAAATCTTCAATATCATTTCCTGTAAACGTGCCATCATCTAAGGTAATATACAAAATTTTTAAATGTTTGGTATTTATATATATATTTTTTTTATTGGTTCGAATTCCTTATAAATTTCTTTGATTTAGGTACTTAATACTGTCGAATTGATTATATCCAAATCACATGATTTTATTGTTGGAGAGCCATGTCATTGTCGCCTTATAGTTCGGCATTCATCATACTGGAATCATGTATCCACGGATGCTAAAGATACATCCGAGTTTTTTTATGATGTTCATGTCGATTTCGATAATTGGCTATTAGCAGGACATAAAAAATTATGTTTTACATCAAAGGTACAAATTATATTAATTTTAATTTTAATTTTATTTAAAATTTAACCGATTTTTTTTTTTGAAATTAACTTAGGTCGGAGAAACAAAAGAATTTCCTATTACACTTGTACCTTTAAAAACTGGGCATCTTCTTGTTCCTTTCGTAAGAGTTGCAAGCCTTAATTCCCATATTTTTTCTGAAACTGTTTACTTAAACAATGCCGAACAAATTCTTGTTCGTCCTCGTACACAATCTGCAACATTCTTTATTGAACAACAACATCGTATTCACTCAATTCAATCAGGAGCAGGATTTGGAGGTCCCGGTCATCATCATCATAATGAAGGAATGGAGAATGTTGAAATTTAAACTACCATTTATGTAATGAGTATGACTGATCTTAGATTACTAATTATTTGTTATATATATTTAAAATTTGACATTAATAGAAGGGTAAAGATAGTAAATTAATAATCTTAAAAATTGGTAGATCTTTAGCATGTTTTTTATTATTTAAGTATAGAATTTACGTAATGTACTTTCAATTTTAATTATTAATAGTTAAATATCAAATGAAAACTAATATTTGTAAATTTAAATTTGATATTATTAAAATTTCGGCAAAAAATCTTTATGATTATCTATTAATTTATTGATTCAACGATTCATTACTATTAAAAAATTCTTGTTAACTTATTAATAAATTAAAAGAGAATTATAAATGAGAATTAAGCCAATAGTCAATATTTAAAATAAATACTATAATTTACAAATATCTCGAAATAGCTTCGTCAACTTGATCTTCGTTAGAGGTTGGTGTACCCCATCCTCCACCACCGGGTGTACAAATGACAATACGATCACCTATGTTCACTTTAATAGTATTTTTACTTCCTAAATTAACAGTACGTGCTTCATCACCGTTTTCATCTTTGCGAATCCATAAATTAAGTCCTTTTGAACCGTCTTTACCGCCTTGTAATCCATAAGGATGGTGAACACGTCTTTCTGTAAGTATACTCACTTGAAGTGGTTCACGAAATTCAAGCTCGCGTATTACTCCATCTCCTCCTTTATGAAGTCCTGCACCTCCAGAACCTGAAAATGAAATAAATAACTGAATATTGCGAACACTCATTAATCTACATGTTATGCTAATGTTAATTACCTTTTCGAAGTGAAAATTCTCGTAGTAGTATTGAATGATCATATCTTCTTTCAAGTATTTCCGGATCTGTAATTCTTGTGTTTGTCATATGCTATAAATAAAAGGTTAAATTATTTTAAATATTTTGAACATTCAATATATAAATGTTTGAATTAAACGTACTACATGAACGCCGCTTTGACCGTTCCAGGTGGGCCCAGCCCCACTGCCTGTAGTATAAATAAAAGTCAATTTATAGAAATACAAATTTCTTTTTAGGAGAAAACAGAATTACGCTTATTTACCTCCTGCAATTGTTTCATAGTAACCCCATCCTTCTTCAACTTTTGTTCCATCTTCAGTTTTTCCGCCTTTACCGAAGGTAAGATTATTACAATCACCTTGACTAGCTGCACATGCTTGGAATGCTTTCAGAATAACATCAACAAGACGTTGTGAAGTCAGTACATTGCCACCAACAACAGCGGCTTTATCAGATGGGTTTAATAATGATCTTTCTGGAATTTTGATATCGATGGGAGAAAGGCATCCTTGGTTTAAAGGTATTTCATTTGCAATAAGGGAACGAAGACAATAAATAATTGCACTATATGTGACCTTAAAAAAAAATTATACATTAACATATATATTAAATGTAGAATTGGTCAAATAAATTTTAATAACATACAGAAGGTGGAGTGTTTGTATTTCCTATATGGCGAAAATAAGATTAATCAATGATCTTAGTAATTAAAAAAAAAATTATGTATATAATTATTACAATACCATAAACTTCTGGCCCGGTGCCTTGAAAGTCAAATTCTGCTGTTCCCTCTTTTTCATTAATCGTAATTTTTAACTGAATTGGACTTCCATCATCCATATAATCAATAGCTTTTAATATATTAGAGCCCATTCGACGACTCACATCTTTTAATAATTCTCTTACAGACAATTCAGCATTATATCTTATGTGTATCATATAAGCTTGAACAACATCTAGCCCGTACTCTTGAATGAGAGCTTTAACAAGTGTTATGCCTTTATGATTAGCGGCCACCTGAGCTTTAAGATCAGAAATATTGTCACGCAAACATCTTGTGCCACTACATCCGGGATATTTGGCAGGTTGATTTAAAAGGATGTCCACTATACCGTCATTATCAAACCTGCCCTTAGAAACAAGCTTAAATGATTTGACTGCAGCTCCTTCTTGGTATAATTCTTTTGAATTCGGCGGCATAGAACCTAAATCGATATCAAGTCAATGTTAAATATATAATTATTGTAAGAATCAAAAAGGAACTTAATTGAATTGAATTTTCACCAGGTAACATTCCACCAATATCTGCGTGATGTCCTCTAGACGCAACAAAAAATACAATTTTTCCTTCATTGAATACGGGCGTAATCACAGTAATATCTACAAAGTATGAATGCATAAATTAATTTTGATATATTAAATAACAATCAATTAAATCAATATTACCTGGTAAATGTGAACCGCCAGCCTGTGGATGGTTAGTTAAAATTACATCGCCGTCTTCTAACTTATCCTTGTAATAGTCCATTTGATACTTCACAGCATGACTTAAGCTACCAAGATGCACAGGAATGTGTGGTGCTAATTTTTAAAGCAAAAGATAATCAATAATTGATAAATTATAAAGGTAATAATATTTAAATATATCAATTATACCATTGGCAACTAAACCACCATCAGCTCCGAAAAGCGCACAAGAAAAATCTAACCTCTCTTTTATGTTTGTAGAAATAGAGGTTTTCTGTAAAGTGTTCCCCATTTGTTCTGCAATACTCATAAATCGATGTCCAAATATTGCAAGTTGAATGGGATCTAATTCAGTTGTGACCTTTGGCTTTACATCACTTCCAACAGTAATCATTATATACGAAGAAGTAACCAACGCATTACATCCTGGAGTTACAATAACTGTAGAATTCGCGTCTATAATCATGGCGGGACCAGGAACTTTATCTCCGACTTTAAGATGCTCCAAAAGATATATTGGAGTTTCAAGTCTTCCACCCTCAAAATAAACAGGAGTTTTCTCTTTACATTGAGAAGGATTCACTAACTTTTGATCGATTTTTTCGTCATGCTGTGTGATACTAGCACCCCCACCTATTCCACGAATCCTAATGTCATCCACATAAATTTCTCGATCTGGTAACGTGAAACCAAATTCTTGTTGATATTGACTAACAAAAGCTCCTGAAAAATCCCAAGAATCTTTTGGTTTTAGGGTCATAAAAGCGAAATCAGTCCCCTGATAACGCAAATTTAAATAGATTTCATGCTTAATAAGCGATTCATCTTTGAATCCTTGTGATTTAAGCTCTATTGTACATGCTTCACACAGAGCGTGAATTTTTTCTTTTATTTTTGGTAGTGACTTATCAGAATAAATTTCGGCACTTGGTTCTTGTACTTCATAAACAGCATCTGCTAATGACAAACCATATGCAGACAAAACTGAGCTATAACGATGAATCAAAATCTTTCGAATGCCCAAATTTTGAGCTATCGCGCATGCATGTTGCCCACCAGCCCCACCGAAACATGCAAGAATATGCATAGTTGTGTCATAGCCTTTAGCTTCAGTCAAAGCGCGTATTGGTCGACACATAGTTTCATTTGCAACTTTTATAAATCTTTAGATTACATTAAAATTAGAAAGCATAAATGCAAATTAAGTTCAAAACTCTATATTAGCTTACCCAAATGCGATCTCATCTAAGCTCATTTTCTTATCACTGTTAATAAATTCATTAATCTCTTTTGACATTTCTTGAAACTTTTGAGTTGTTCCTTCTAAATCCAATGGTTGGTTTTCATCTGGTCCAAAGATTTTGGGAAAATAATCCGGAACAAGTCGACCAAGGATAAGATTTGCGTCAGTAACAGTTAAAGGTCCATTTTTTCTATATATATGATTAAATAGTTTAGAGATTTAACGTTTTAACATGAATAACAAACTATTTGTTTTACTAACCTATAGCATGTGGGTCCAGGATGTGCACCAGCACTCTATAAAGATAAAATGAAAAGAGTTCAATTACAATTTGATAAGACATTTGTATTTGTATATGCATTATCCTTTATCCATAATCAAGAAAATGTGATGTCATATAATACCTCTGGACCAACAACAAACATTCCATTGCGAAAAAATAGACGAGAACCACCGCCAGCAGCAACCTACGAATCAAAGTTTATAAAACGTAAGTAAAAAAATAAAACATACTACAGTATATTTTGATCAAAAATATTATACCGTATTGATATCCAGCTGAGGAGCCTGAATTGTTACACCTGCAGTTGTTGTTTCAAATACATGTTCGTAATGACCATCATATCTTGACACATCTGAATTAAATTTTCTATTAATTGATAAATGTCAAGAATAAACCGAATGAATTTATCGAGGAACAAATATCATACCTGTGCTTGTCCCTCCCATATCAAATCCAATGACTGGGATTTTTTCATTTTCGTTGTATGAAGTTAAGGCATAGCCTATGTTCATTTAATAAATTTCTTAATTACGCGAGAATTTCTTTTTAATAAAGAATTTTGTAAAAAATAAAACGAAATACTATACCAACAACCCCGGCAGCAGGACCTGATAATATTGCTCTAAAACCGGAAAATTTATTAACTGGTACAAGACCACCATCACTCTGCATAAATTCCAGTCTGGCATTTTTCGTTAAATTTTCATCAAATCCAGAAACAAACCCATCAATATATTTCCGAATACAAGGTGTTAAATACGCGTCAGCTGTAGAAGAGGTTCCACGAGGAACAATTTTAATCATTGGCATTATGGAAGATGATAATGAAATATGCGTGAATCCTATAGATGTTGCAATTTCTCCCAACAAACGTTCATGTTCTTAAAAAAGGTAAGTAATTAATATTTTATAGTTATGAACACTGATATAAACTAATCCAAATTGATTCAAACCTGGATAAGTGTATGAATGCAACAGACAAATCGCAACGCTTCTAAAACCATCATCATATAAAGATTGTAAATCTTCTTTGACTTTTTCTAAGTCTTGATTTTTTAAAAAAATATATGAACTCATTGTGAACAATGAAATTACTTTATAATTAGGATATAATTATATACCTGGCTTTTTGAATATCTTTACGTACTCTCCAGAAACTCCTTGAAATATATCTTTTGAAGAATTTAACCCGTCAGAAACCAGGGAGACTCTTTTATATATACACACACATATATATTAGATTTATATTAAAACCAAAATTTTTAAGTATAGGCAATAAATTAATACCGTTCATCAACCTCAACAACACGTTGATATAGAACATCGGGTTTACGAATAGCAAGATCAAAGATTTTTGGGCGAGTTTGATTGCCTATTTAAGTAAAAAAAAAAATTTTTTTAACCAACTCAAACATTCTCTAAATATCATAATCATCTTAAATTATATAGTTCATACCAATCAATAAGAGATCCTATTTAATTTATTTTTAAATATGGTAAATTTGTGATCAAAACAAGAATCGGCATAGATAAAAAGTTAATTATGATGCGTTTTTTACCTTAAATCCCCTTGTAATTAAAAGTGCACATCTTTCTCCTTTTCTTTCCAAAAGTGCATTTGTAGCAACCGTTGTTCCCATACGAATAGATTCTGATAATAAAACATTAACACATTTTATAGGATAAAAATTATAATTTTACTTTTTCACTATATAATCTTTTAAATTATCTTTAAATTGTTATGAAATATGTTGTGAACCCTATAAAATATAGTAATTAATTTTATAGTTAATCAGAATATTTACCAATTAATGAAGTTTCTACGGGTTTATCCTTAGGAAAAGATTTTCCAGAAGCTATTTCCAAAATTCTTCTAATACCTTCTCGAGGAGCATCAGGATAATTTTGAGGATCTACGCTTAATAATTTAACTACTATTTCTTTTCGACCTGTTGGATATTCTTCTGATATTGGAACATGAATACTTCCAATACAATCCGTAAAAGTCCCTCCTCTATCGATGCAAATCCTGATTCCACCCTGAGTTTTTGTTGTCATGATATTTTAATATTTTAAAATTTTTTAATTGAAGAAATAGATGATTTACCTATCGATGATCCAAAAAAGTGCTTTATATAAAAAAAGCAAAAAAGATCATCAAGCTTAATTATTGTAATACAAACCAACCACAGCCTAGATATTATTGTATTATTTCCATTTAGCGCAATACCTAAGATGAAGGTTAGAAATAAATAAAACACAATCAACTTTAGTTAGACCGTCAGGGGCTAAGTGCTCTATTTGATTTTAATAAAGAATGGAAAGAAATTTTAGTCTCATTCATAAATTTAAAAGTCCGAGTCTAACTCCGGCGGTAAACAAAACAGATGCTGCCGCGTTTATTTATTCGACAAGTTAGAAAATTCTTAATTCTTAAAATTCTAGAAATCTTTTTTTAAATTCATTGTTACTATCGTAGCATAATTCAACGTAAAAGATGGAATAGATCAAATGATCAATCCACTATTGTTATGCAATATATATATATAAGGAAGGTTAAATGCATAAGATCTTTTATCTGTCTGTTAAAGTTGTGAGACTGCGGACGGAAAAAAGTCAAAAAGATTGCCGATAGAAGAAAGACAAACAATGACTTCTCAACAGAACGTTGCAATAATTTTGTGGTAGTTTACAGGCTATGAAGATGAAAACTTTCGTGTTTGGCAAATTCGAATGTGTCGACTTTTTCCTTCACTCCTAAAGCTAATTTTTTAATTTTATAATTTTATAAGGTTTACGAAATACAACAAATCAAACTATTTAAACGTTATACAACTAAGGAAATCTCAGTTAATTCATATAATAAATATCAGAATTTGATTTATTGAATCATTTTAATTATTTTGATTTCTTCCTGAATGGAATAGCTTTCTTGGCGATAAAACATTAACTTTTTCCCTCTTCAAGAAATGTACAAACAGAGAATTCAAAAATGGTCAAACAGACCGAAGTGAATCTCCTTCGATCATGATTCAAATCAGCAAGAACACAATCTTGACCTATAAACGTTTTAAGGGATATTTGTATAAGGAAGTAGAGTTTGAACTTATTGAAGGTAGGGTTGGTTTATATCTGCGGGTAAAAAGTATAACAAACTACTAGACACATATTAAGTACATTCTTTGGCCGAATTATAATGCACTTGACTGCGGCTATGTAAATTTTCTTATAGGTTAACAGCAGAAGCAAATATCGGGTATAGTTCGACTCTTTTTCCTTTGTTGTTTAAATTAGGAACGTACATTGAATCAATTCAAGAATATTTAATAAAGAATATGGGTAAAATATCGGCCAAATACTATTCAATAAGCCAGTTATTATTAGTTCAGTCATTAGGAACATTGCGGTTGACAAGAGGAATTAAATGTCATTATTCGATGTCATCGGTCATTAAATCTCGTATATTCCTATATTTATTTTACATAATAATATACAACTATACAAAGTATAATATGTGGATTCTGGTTTGTTTTTTGTTTTTCAATTTAAGATATGCATTGATGATTTTTATAATCGACCATTGTTAAACTTAAATGATTACCAATATTGAAAGTGGTTCTGTTGAATCTTTGACGACTGACGGCTTTTAAATTCAACTTTAAGATAGTGTATGGTGCATTTAAAGTTTAAACTCTTACTAGCTCTTATTATATTATCACCAGTACACAACAAAAATTTTGAACACGTGATCATTAAAATTTTAAAGTAACGTGATTCGTGACTTTTTTCTTTCAAAAGATAGTTCTCGGGCAAAATTAAAAGATTAGAACGACGATAAGAACAATAGTGCTTTAAATTTTTTTTTTTTTTAATGGTAATTAAATTTATTTTGTATTTTATGTACCAAAGATTATAACAATGTGTTACTGGGAAATTTCGTAATAAATGCTATTTTACAAGAAGCAAAATTTTTTTTTTATTATATATAAAATGGCAACATAATATCAAAGTAATATTAATAATTCATTGTAAAAGAGAAAAAATAAATTAATAATTATCCCGGACAGAAGTTAGTTTGCAGTTCTATAATAATATAATGTATATACATGGTATTAAATATTATGCAAAAATACGTTTTTAACTATATAATAATATTTTAACTATAATGTATTAAGAATTATTGTATTTTCTGTTAACATTTTCTTCGATAATATTTCTTGGTGCTCTTCTTCCTGTCCATTCTTCAAATTGGCATAAACCTTGTTCAATTAAAACTTGTACTCCTTCAACACCTATCCATCCTTTTTCAGCACCCTTTTCTAATAATTGAGTTCTTCTTGGTTTATAAGCCATTTCAACTATTACACCCCCTATACCAGAAGCAAAAAGTTCATAAGGAATTTCTATATTAGACGTCGCAGGAATAGTAGACACGATTATTCGTGGGGGCTTTTGTTTTATTCGTTCATCAGAAAGTGATGATAAGCCAACAATTCCGTATTTAGGAAATTGATTTTTTAATTCTTCAATTCTAGCTTGCGTACGATTATATAAATAAATCGTATGTACCCCAAGTTGATGTAGTGCATATATTCCCGCACGAGAAGTTCCCCCTCCTCCAATAACCAAACCTATTGTTTCGGAATTGATTTCAATTAAAGGTTTGATCGAACTAAAAATTCCTAGCCAATCTGTGTTTTCTCCGATTAATTTACGCCCAGTTTCACTTTCGGTGACGATAATTGTGTTCACCGCCCCTATTGATTTAGAATGTTCAGAGATTTGATCTAAAAATGGAATAATGCTTATTTTATGCGGGATTGTCACTGATGCACCTCCAAACTCAATATCTTCGATAATAGGCTTAACCGCTTCTATATCTTCGGATTCAAATAAATCATAATGATATGGTAAGCCTAATACTTCAAAACCAGTGTTATGAAGTGTAGGTGACATAGAATGAGCTATAGGATTTCCAAAGAGATAAAATTTTTTCTTTGGCAATTGGCCGATTAAATGGAGGCCCTTGTAAATTTCGGCAATAGAAAGTTGACCAGGAGCAGCTTTTGACGGAAGCAATGGATGGGTAACGGGAGTAAGCGTTTGATTTAGTAAACGAGAAAGCTGTCCTTCAACTTCCATGTTAATTGCAATAACTGGTTTCTTAATATGCTGTTGTTGCCATTCAACAAATTCTCGTAATTTAAAATTATCGGAAAGACATTTCGCACGTCCAACTATTTTAATGATATCACCAATATTATGGGCGGCTCTAAACCGCCGTCTAACTTCTTCACCATCCCATTTCATAGTACCAGACATATCATGCCAAGAAGCAATAATTTTAGTATCCCCTTTCATTTTAATCAAATTTTCTATCAGTTTTGGAGATTTGTGGATTTCTACATCTATATACTCGCATCCATTCTTGATAGCTTGTTCCAGAAGATTGAAATATTCTGTTTCTTGCGTATCAGGATATTTTCCACCTTGGCTTTGCGATCTTATGGTGAAAATAATTGGAAGTGATGATGATGAACGTCTTAAATTTGCTAATTGATCACGAATGTATTCAACAGAAGGCATGTCTCCATTTTCTGAAAGCAAATCCACTCTTAGTTCAATTGCATCCACTCCGTGAGTAATGGTAGGCATAATTTTTAATGCGGGAGTTATATCCGGAAAAGTTAAGGAAATGAAAAATGTACGCCTCGTTTTTCTAATAATTTCGACAATATTTTCAACAGTCATCCCACCGATTGTATTTATTGTATTGACGTCAACATTTGAGCACTCATTATATAATGTTTTACGTCTATTCCAGACGTTAAATAAATCTTCCCCAAGCATTGGACGTGAAGAGTCTTTATTCAAATATCTGATTACATCATTCATATCTCTTACAACATGAACAACCTCACCATGATTTTGTGAATATTGTTTCAAAAGTTCACGCGATGCTGGATGTTCAACTATACCCCCGCCACATGCTATAATATAATCTGAAGCATGTGTATTTAATAACGATCGAAGAATTTCAGATTCTTTATCACGAAAAGCATCCCATCCATGTTCTTCGATAAATTTGGGTATCGTGGTTGATAATATGGCCTCAAAATGATGATCTAAGTCGAGAAATTCCCGATCTAACGCTTTTGCAACTTCTCTTCCTAATGTAGTTTTGCCAACACCACGCATACCAATGAAAATAATACTATCGTGGTGTGATCCACTATCAATACCGACGGTATTTATTCCTAACTTAGATTCTAAGTTATCCCACCACCCAGGCCAAGTTTTCTCTACACATTTTTTCTCACGAATAATTGTGCCATCTGGAACAACACATCCAAGTATACTAAAACTCATTGCAATACGATGATCATCATAACATTCTACGCCACTTATAGGGCCTTTGAGGGATTGAACTTTAGATCCATGTATTTGAATACCATCAGGAAGTTCAGATGCAATTACTCCAAACTTGTTTAACTCATGAACCATCGCTGAAATTCTATTACACTCCTTAACGCGTTGATTAGCAATTCCGGTAATTCGAGTTATGCATTCTTCTTCTTCATTATTCAATGCAACTGCAGCCAAGACAGATGCTGTTAAAAATGCGTCAGTCATCGTTTCCATATCAATATTGGGTAATGGACGTAATGATCCAATAGGAGGACCTTGAACTGTAGTGCTTGTTTCGGTTTGAATAACAGTGCAACCCATTGGTTCTAATACTTTAGCAGCAAATGCAGCATCACCTTGAAGAGATGTTGATCCAATATTTGGGAGAGTGCATGTAATCCCAGTAATTGCAGCTACGGCTAATGGGTAAGTGGCAGAACTAGCATCTGATTCAATTACATATTCACTAGGATTTGTATATTTTCCTTGTGGAATACGATAAACATTACCTTCAAGTCGTTCAACTTTAATACCAAATGATTCCATCATTGCAATTGTCATATCAATGTATGGTTGAGAGACAACTTTTTCTCCGATTAAACTTAAAGTTACAGGTTCAGAAGCATAAGGTGCACTCAATAAAATAGCTGTGACATATTGAGATGAAATAGACGCAGAGAGATTTATTTTGCCACCTTTGAATTTGTTTTGTGATGGAGTTATTTCAATAGGAAGAGATCCTTCATTTTCGACATAACGAATCTGAGATCCATTTTCTTGAAGTGCCACAACTAAAGGACCAATTGGACGTTGTTTCATACGAGCGTTACCGGTTAAAATGATACTTTTTTTTTGATTAGCCGTTTCAGCTGATATTAAAGTACAGACTGTAGTAAGGAATCTTGAGGCTGTTCCCGCGTTTCCAAGATAAAGTTCATCATCAGGAACTTGAAGATTGCCACCACCACCAGTAACAACTAAAGTTTCACCATCATTCTCCCACTCAAACTTTGCTCCCTTTAATTTTTGTAAAGCAACTATCATCACTTGAGTATCATCCGAATATAACAAACCTTTAAGTCTACAAGTCCCATTTCCTAATGCTGCTAGAACTAAAGCTCTATTTGAAATGGATTTTGACCCTGGTGTCGTCATTGTAACATGAATTGATGAAATATTTGATGATATAACAGGTAAAATTTTGATCGAGGATGATAAAATTTTACGAATCACGGAATCAGAAACAATGGTCGCCTTTTTCTCATAAGTACTACCGAGGGATGAGAGTATAACTATTTTTTTTTGATCTCCTTGGTTTTTCTTATCAACCTTCATAATTTCCATTAATTTATCAACTGCACAAAATTTCTTGCCAACCAAATCTTTAACTTTTTTTTCATCTAATGAGACTGGTAAGCCGTAATCCTGTAAAACCTTATACAATCTACTAACAGAAACTTGATTGAGATGACCAAGATGTCTAGCAATTTCCGCTTCCTTAATCATTCCTATTGAAATACATTCTCCGTGAAGTAATTCTGGAGATAGAATGGCTTCAACGGCATGTCCAATCGTATGACCAAAATTAAGTAAACTACGGATCCCTCTATCTCGCTCATCATCTGTTACAATATCAGCTTTAAATTTAGCTGCTTCCATAATTACAGATAATAGCAAGGATTGCGAAGGAGTTCGAGTTGCCAGTGTCGCACCTAACATTATTATTTATAGGTTAATTTATACAATAATTTTTAATGTTTTGATCAAGGAAGAAAAAAAAATTTAAAATTTCTACCTTGAAATGGCACATCTCTTTTAGGATTTGAAAATACCGCTTCACGAATACTCGATACGCCACTTTCTAAATTAATAAAATTCGGCTCATTGCTAATTATTGCAGATTTTATAACTTCGGCCATCCCATTAGTAAATTCTCTTTCAGGAATGGTTTCCAAAAAGACTAAATCAATATAAATTCTTTTTGGTTGCCAAAAAGATCCAATTAAATTTTTACCATGCGGGGTATCAACAGCTGTTTTACCGCCAATTGACGAATCCACCATAGCAATTAAAGTGGTTGGAATCTGAACATAAGGAATACCCCTCATGAAAGTAGCTGCAACAAATCCGGCCAAGTCACCTATAGCTCCACCACCCATCGCTAAAATACATGTATCTCTTGCGCATGATTTACTAAGAAGAAAATCTTCAATATCAGCTTTGGTATCTCGTGTTTTTGCTCGTCTAACTGATGGAACAGCATAAGTAATTAATCTTGGTTCTGGTGTCTTTTTATCTTTTGATGACGTTATTTCCGATGCAATTTTATTAAAATCATCTGTTATTTTTGAGAGGTAAATTGGTGCAAGGTTTTCATCAGTAATGATTACATAATTAGATGAAGGAATATTAGATATCACATCTCGTAACATGAATTTTGTTAAATGAAATCCCAAAATTATTGATTCTTCATTTAAAATAGAAACCTTCACTACATCTGGTTCGGGTTGTTCTAATAATGTCATTTTTGAAGATTAACGGTCAAAATGTTTGGTTTTTTTTTTTTATAAAAAAAAATTTTTTTTTTATTCGGTTTATTTATACGGTTTATTTGTAATCAAAAAATTTAAATAAAACAGGTTTTTAGGTTTTAGTTGATTTTTTCTGGAAATCTGCAAAGCCACATGATAATCAACTAAATCAATTTAATCAATTATTACTGATTATGACTACAGCGATAATAAATAAATTTTTTTTTTTTTGATACTGAAAACTTATCGGGAAATTTTCTGATTGAACCGGATTTATCATAAGAGAGAAAGTTTATTAGCGAATGAATTGTAATTGCGAGTCCGGATCGTATCGGATCCAGATCGGATCTGAAGTAGATCGGGCCATATTTGATTTCTTCATATTCAATACGATTATCAATACTATGAAAATTAATGTATGATTTTTCCATTTTAAAGAGTATTCATAATAGTGAATAACAACATAACATCGTAAAAAGAAAAATAAAGTTGGAATTAGATTATACCTAAAGACACTGTGCAATAATAATTGTAGATTATGATTAGTTGGCATACAATTTATAAATGAATGTTTATAAAACATAACCCAACGAAATGCGTCGCATATCCCGACTTTAAGGAGGATATGTGTATCGTGAAAATTGTGTTTTAACTGCACCAAATATTAGTCAACCGTTTTATTAACTTTTACTTCAACAACGTATTTAAGAATATATATAAACGAAATGAAACAAATACAATAATCTTTACTCTTGATTTGATTCCGAATTAATTGCGTTGTAGTAGCTTGCTGGTATTATGATTGTATTACGGTTGCACATTATCATATCATTGTCCATAAAGTGGATGTTTTTTAGAAACAATTGATTTGTATCATACACAGTTAGCATATTATTTTTATAAGATAATAGATACAATTGCAAATTGTCTAGATTGACTGATTATTAACTTAAATATAACACATGATATGAAACGTTACGGAGATTTGACCGGAGGAAAAAAAAGACATTGAAAAAGCAAACGAATTTGCAAGAATACATGTGGCTAATCTGCATCCAAATTGTGAATTAGGTAAGAATGAATTAAAAAATTTAAAGTTTAATACATATATTAATATCTCACTCGAATACTAACTAAATTGCAAAATAGGTACTTTGTTACCTTTAACATTGTAAGCTATTGATCTCCTAATGAGAAAAAGAATTAGTTCGCACGCTTTGCGTAATTGAAATATTGCCTAGTAAAGTTCGGAACAACTGAGAAGCTAACATCAACGATACATCAATGATGTATATAATATCCAACAATGTCACTTCCCAAGAGTTCCCGGTATCAGTATATAAATCTGGAAAAATTTTTTGTACACATTTAAGTAAACTTACATATAAGTTTGTTCACTAATTAAAAATTTTTTGTGCACAAAGTGCACATTAAATTTAAAAATTGTGCTCACCAAAAAAAAATGTGCACATGAATTTATACACTGTCCTTTTTTTTTTTATTTCTGAGTATCATAAAGAAAATAGTACACTATCATAACAAGCTGGATACTAAAGGAAATTTAAAAAAAAAGCAATAGGGTGGAATAATATGTTACCGGAAATAATTAAGAGTTCGCAAAGAATGCAAGAATGCTATTACTAAAGCATGTTGGAGAAATAGAATGATCCGAGATTCCAAAGAATGCAAGAATGCTAATTACTAAAGCATGTTGGATAAGGAGAAATAGAATGATTCGAGATTCCAAACATATCAATAATCAAGAATTTGACCCCATTTTCATACTGTACAAATACCCAGTATCATGGTAAATAATAATATTTCCTTTCGTAAAGTTATATTGCATTTTAATTCAAAATCGTCACTTTGATACAATAGTTTTTCTCTTAAATCTGGATCTATTGTAGGCGCAAAATAAAACTTTAATTTCGTTATTTTATTAATTAGCCAATAATTATCAAAAAAATTTTGTGAAATTACTAACTAATGGATTATCTTACCAGGTTGGATCCAAGCTGACTTCTGCATGCTAATCAAAAGTTGAAACTACTATCTAGGAATTTAGATCTGTCTTGCTACAAAAAGAAGTCTCATAATCATTATATGTACTGTATTGTATTTTAACACATACGTTGAATTTCAAACATATCATCGTTAACAACGAGAAACTTTCACAGAAAATTATAATAAGCGGGGATGCATTTGATTAAAAAAAATATACTCTTTCTACTATAAATTATATTACATGATCAATTAACGATATCCGTTCGTTAATTATTTACTATTTTTAATATTATAAGCTTAGAGATAATTTAAAGTCTCGCCATCAACAATATGAAATAAAAAATTTATCTTAAGTTTCATGATTTAATAAATTATCATGTGACCAAATCGACTCCAAGAAAATTCATTCCTAACTTATTTTCTAAATCATCCCACCAACCAGGCCAAGTTTTCTCTACACATTTTTTCTCACGAATAATTGTGCCATCTGGAACAACACATCCAAGTATACTAAAACTCATTGCAATACGATGATCATCATAACATTCTACGCCACTTATAGGGCCTTTGAGGGATTGAACTTTAGATCCATGTATTTGAATACCATCAGGAAGTTCAGATGCAATTACTCCAAACTTGTTTAACTCATGAACCATCGCTGAAATTCTATTACACTCCTTAACGCGTTGATTAGCAATTCCGGTAATTCGAGTTATGCATTCTTCTTCTTCATTATTCAATGCAACTGCAGCCAAGACAGATGCTGTTAAAAATGCGTCAGTCATCGTTTCCATATCAATATTGGGTAATGGACGTAATGATCCAATAGGAGGACCTTGAACTGTAGTGCTTGTTTCGGTTTGAATAACAGTGCAACCCATTGGTTCTAATACTTTAGCAGCAAATGCAGCATCACCTTGAAGAGATGTTGATCCAATATTTGGGAGAGTGCATGTAATCCCAGTAATTGCAGCTACGGCTAATGGGTAAGTGGCAGAACTAGCATCTGATTCAATTACATATTCACTAGGATTTGTATATTTTCCTTGTGGAATACGATAAACATTACCTTCAAGTCGTTCAACTTTAATACCAAATGATTCCATCATTGCAATTGTCATATCAATGTATGGTTGAGAGACAACTTTTTCTCCGATTAAACTTAAAGTTACAGGTTCAGAAGCATAAGGTGCACTCAATAAAATAGCTGTGACATATTGAGATGAAATAGACGCAGAGAGATTTATTTTGCCACCTTTGAATTTGTTTTGTGATGGAGTTATTTCAATAGGAAGAGATCCTTCATTTTCGACATAACGAATCTGAGATCCATTTTCTTGAAGTGCCACAACTAAAGGACCAATTGGACGTTGTTTCATACGAGCGTTACCGGTTAAAATGATACTTTTTTTTTGATTAGCCGTTTCAGCTGATATTAAAGTACAGACTGTAGTAAGGAATCTTGAGGCTGTTCCCGCGTTTCCAAGATAAAGTTCATCATCAGGAACTTGAAGATTGCCACCACCACCAGTAACAACTAAAGTTTCACCATCATTCTCCCACTCAAACTTTGCTCCCTTTAATTTTTGTAAAGCAACTATCATCACTTGAGTATCATCCGAATATAACAAACCTTTAAGTCTACAAGTCCCATTTCCTAATGCTGCTAGAACTAAAGCTCTATTTGAAATGGATTTTGACCCTGGTGTCGTCATTGTAACATGAATTGATGAAATATTTGATGATATAACAGGTAAAATTTTGATCGAGGATGATAAAATTTTACGAATCACGGAATCAGAAACAATGGTCGCCTTTTTCTCATAAGTACTACCGAGGGATGAGAGTATAACTATTTTTTTTTGATCTCCTTGGTTTTTCTTATCAACCTTCATAATTTCCATTAATTTATCAACTGCACAAAATTTCTTGCCAACCAAATCTTTAACTTTTTTTTCATCTAATGAGACTGGTAAGCCGTAATCCTGTAAAAC